>CAJNDV010032106.1:0-18489 GCA_905221635.1 Symbiodinium sp. CCMP2456 | reverse complement strand
CCCCCCCCCAAAAAAAAAACAACCTGCACTTTCTGATATCGCCCCAAACCCCAAATCCTACACCTTTAAACCCTAAACCCTTGAACCCCAAACCCTACAGAATGCGAACCTCGCCCCTGCGAATGGCGGCCTCGCAGGTGGAGCTTGGGTTTGGGAGATTGGCCTTCACCAACATGGCCCTAAACCCTACAGCCTAAAGCCCTGAACCGGGTACCATAACCGCACGCCCGTTGTTCTACATATCAGGGCATGTAACCTTGACAGACCAGAGAGCAGCATGCCAGCACAGGATCATGGTTTTAAGGGTTACCTTCAGCTACCAAAACCTACTTTTCTGTAGGGTCCCTATAAACTCTATATTAGGGTTTATAATAAGAACCTACAAAAAAGTAGGTTCTGATAGTCTTAGGTAGGATTTAGGATGCAGTGAAGAGTTGTTTGTCAAGTTCGCGACTCAGAGGTCTGATATTGCAAACTGTAGTATTGCAGTTCCGGACACTAAGCATGAAAACTCCAAAACAGCAAGAACCCTGAACCCACCAATCTCTGAAAACTCTACATATCTGAAGTTCCTGGGCCCTCCCAACTAAATCTTTTCGCGGTTGAGGGTCTTCTTTTAGAAAGGATTTAGGAGGCCTGGATCTGCGCCAATCTGCTCTCCATCTCCGCTGTAAGACCTGGACTGGGATCAAGAGCGGAATGTAGGGCTCGCGGGTTTAGGGTTTAGGCTTTAGGGTTTAGGGTTTAGGGAAATTCTCCGGCAGAAAATTCAACGATGACCAGAATAAGGGTCCTGGTGGATTGAGTCAATACTTGGATATCACTTTTTCTGAAACTCAGTTTATGCTGCTGGAGGGCCTACAGTGCCATAGGGTTAACAATATCAACACTGATCGTAGTAGTAGCTATCATAACAACAGAGTTTAAAACATACGGTAGATAACCACCTAAGACTTGATAATGGCGACGAACGACAACACCACACATCCTGAATCATGACCGTACTCCATGCGCCTGACTACCGGTTCTCCACCAGACTCACAGCCTTGCCCTCTGGAACTCTATGCAATAGGTAGTATTGTTAGGGGTACCCCTTAAAGGGTACCCCTTCTGAACCCTACTTTGGGCTCTCTTAAAAGGGACCTTATTGAGAGGGCCTATATCCCCAAGAGTCCCCCTAATCCTAGCTCCCATGCAACACTGCGAGACGTGGAAAGCCCTGAAGAGCAACAAGTCTGAGGACACGCAACTCGAAACCGCTGACCCTAGATCCTGGCCCTTCACACCCTACCCCAAAACCAAAAAACACAGTTTGGACATAGTTACCAAGATTTATCCGGAGGACTTCCATCTTAAACAGGTATACCGCAATACATCCCCAAACCCATCAAAACCCTAATCCAATTAATGAGGCACCCTTACACCACTCTTACATTGGGTCGCCAGCTCTCGTCGTCCCGATCTGCCTCCGCAAGAAGATGAGATTTCTGATCTACCGGCATAGGGATGTTTGAATTTAGGTATTCAGGTTTACGGCTTACATAACGGTTACCAAAACGATAAAAGGCTAACAGACTTCCATGTTGTGGGATCTGCGATGAGGGACGTAGAGTAGATCCTACGAGTCGAACTCTAATTCAGCTTCGCCTCAACATGGAGCCCAATACGGCCTCACGGTTTAGGGTTTAGGGTGTAGGGGTTTAGGGTTTAGGGTCTAGAGGGACGGTAATCTGTTGTGGAACCCTTGATTTCAAGGTTCCTCCCATGTTAAGGAGAGCAAGGGAGGCTCTTAATCAGGGGTCTGCATTAGCCCTAGAACTACCCAACCCTAAACCCTAAACCCTGCAGCAACCCCTGTTCAGGAAGCTACTTGTACGAGCTCTACGGGCCCCGGCACGGCTTGTAGGGTTCAACAGCTTATGGGGCATGTCTTCAGTTGCTTCCATGCTTACAGGAGCAGTGAGTTGGGATGTCGATTAAAAGTTCAGCCTAGCGGAGAGCATTTGGGGTGGAGCTTTCGGGTAATATTGGGCTGTCTGGGCACCGATCAACCCTTAACCCCCCAACCCTAAACTATCAACCTGGACTCTAAATGACGCGGCCTGTCGCCGCTCAGAAGCTGCTCTCGCTCGCTTGCAGCCGAGCGTGGCAAGCGAACCTGGTGCGACTTGGTGCTCCGGAGAACTAACCCTAACCCCCCAGGTACCTACTATATAGGGTACTAGAACCCCTAAATCCCTATATAGTGGGTGCCTGGAGGGTCAGGGTACTACAATATCCAGTTTATCGCCCGAAGAGCAGGCTGCACGAGATCTGATGAATCCTAATTGCGCTTTGACACCTAGCGACAAGCTTCATCTCGCCACATGCCGTATGCACCAGGCTGGCTATCAAGCGGCTCTTGTTGGTTCCCTTTCTTGACCCGGGGTCCTACAATGAGGAATGCTACCAAATCTGATGCGTGAAGGGCAGTTAACTTCTAGCACTATACCTTGGTAAGGTGAAGCAGAAGTTCAGGGAAGCAGGCGAGTGTGATGTTGGCGCAGTCAACATGGAACAATCCGCTGCAAGTATCATGCACTTCAGCTGCGCTAGCCACGGTAACAAAACCGACATATCATCTCAGAGCGTTTCAGGGAACCGGCGCTGGTAAGTACTGAGCAAACACTTACTTCACCCCAGGTCAGAACTTGCAGGGGCTGCTAGATCCGAAAACTACGCTGGATCTTCCGACAAGCATTTAGTGCATCATTGTTACGGTTACTTGCTGCGATGGAAAGAACTTTGCCCAACTAGGGCCAGGGTAATCGACGACGATAGAATTCTGCCTGCCACAATGCTTGTGCACGAAGAAGTGGATGCTCTCTCTCGACGACTGGAGAATCCTTCCAGAGCTGTCTAGGTCGGAAACAATGAAAACATCGATGGGTTGGAGTGTCACAGATCTCAAAAGTTGAACTCGCCACAATGACAGGCAGCTGGAGCCTTAAGTGATTAGCGGCAGCATGCGGCAGCCGTGCCTGCTGCTGCTGCTGCTGCTGCTGCTGCTGCTGCTGCTGCTGCTGCCACTGCTACAGCTGTTGCCCTTCCTACTGCGACTGCTGCTAAGCTACGACTACGACGACAAGGACGATGCACTACGGCCACTCCCCACCAGCACCAACAGTGCCAGCAGCAGCAGCAGCAGTAGCAGCAGCACCACCACCACCACCACCGCCACCACGGTTATTATATAAGATATTGTAAGTAATATAGTTAATAGTCACCATTGTCGCGCGATTATCACTACGACTACGACCACCCGGAAGCGGTCGCATCCTCCACAAAATGCTATCCTGTCTGTCAGGGATGGGCTAGGTCGGTCTATGGCCAATGATTCAGGGACAGCCTTGCATGTGTGAGGGTTTTTGGGGTAACGGCTCATTATAATTCATTTGTATTGGCAAAAATATAAAGTATAGCTACTGTTAGCCCTAAACCCTATAAACCCTAAACCCTGTTACATAGCCACCCCTCAACTGCACTGCCATGTGCCTGGCGCTGCTTTGCCCAGTGGTGTCCGGCCAGCAGCCCTCCTGCCATCCCCCCCTGTCCCAGAAACCAGAGCCCAAAACCCTAAACCCTAAACCCTAAACCTTAAAACCCTAAAGCCCTAAACCCTAAACCAGGTGTCCCAGAAACCAGAACCCAAAACATGCACAGTTTAGGGTTTGTCTGAAACCCCTGCTAAACACCTTCATGGGGGTTTCCGAAAATAGGGGACCCTAAGATAGTACCCTAAATAATAGGATCCTCATTATAAGAACCCCATGCAAGATAAGGTACCCCTTAGTTTCGGAATCTCCCTCATAACACGGTGCTAAATCCGAGACCCTACTAGCTAGACCTCGTCGTGAGGTCCTTTAGACCCTAAACCCTAAACCCTAAACCCTAAACCCTAATCCCGAGAACCACACAGGATCACTTCACTCCTCCTAGGAAGATGCAGTGCAGGTACACCTCGCGGCTGCATCTTGGGTCTTAGGGTTTGGGCTCACGGCTTGGGTTTAGGGTTTAGGGTTTAGGGTTTAGGGTTTAGGGTTTAGGGTTTAGGGTTTAGGGTTTAGGGTTGGGTCTTAGGGTTAGAGGTTTCTGCTGTTTTGGGTTGATGAGGCATTAGGGCTTGTTAGGTTTCGGGTTTGGAGTGGTGTGTTGGCGCTTGGGGCTTAAGCTAAGGCTCTGTAGCTGCGTCTGTTGCTGTAGTGTGGGAGGAACGCTTTGCCTTTGGAACCACAAACACCAAGGAAAGCAAAAGCATATCGGCTCCAAGAGCAGCAAAACAGCTCCGAGTTGGAATGTGTAGCTGTAGCTGCAAAGATCGTAGTATAAGACCGAAATCAGTTCAGATGTTCGAGTCTACTGAAGGAGCAGCAAGGGCACTGTTCAGTGCAACCGAATGAGCCGGCTGGCTTGAGCGTCTTCGTCTGTCGATTCTGTGTACTCTTGTGGGTTTCTTGCAAACGATGTAAACCAACATGTCACAACAGTCACAACAGGGATAACATCTCATGTGTTGTGTAAGTGTATGCCTACATCTTAACTAACTTGTGCTAGTTAAGACCCTCAGCAAGAGCCTAGCTTTCTGTTTTGATTACATAGTTGTTGTCGATCTGCTGAGCCATTATTTTTTGCTTGTGTATACTATGGACGATGGCGAAAAAGACTGCTGCAAAGCTCATGTGCTACCAACGTCCTTGAAAGGCCAGGCATGCTCACTATACACTCCGTATTCAGGGTTTAGGGTTTAGGGTGTCAAGCCCGAGACATCATGCTGACAGTATCCTAGAATGAAATGATGTCGCCAGCTTCAGTGGTAATACTCTCAACAGTGACACTCACGACGCTTGCAACACAACCCCTAAACCCTAAACCCTAAACCCTAAATCCTAAACCCTAAACCCTAAACAATAAATAGCATTAGTACTCCCAAGAAGCTTTGCCTCGCGAGATGGCAGGCTCGGAGCCCCGCAGCATGGCCGTAGAATACGCGGCAAACCCAATCCTAATGCTACTGGAAATGTAGGGGCCTCAATAATTACCAATACTATTTTGGGGGCTCCTTATTATGAACATTTAGTAGAATGGGCGCCAAAAACCTACTTTAAGTATTGAGGCCCCTAGATTAATGTGGGTAGTGCGGCTTGCTCGAGCTATGGGCCGATCCTTCTATTCCATTCTAGCTGCCGTAGTTGAGCATCGTCCGGTTCTGTCTTATAGCGCACGGGGCTTGGATACTGCGTCTGTGCAAGGCAGGTACAATGTGGGTTCTATGATTCCCTAAACCCGAAGCCCCAAACGACGATACCCTATGCAAGACTCGGGAGGCGACATGTGACATGAGACACCACACTATGTTTGTCATGTGCAGAGCTTGACTTGCAATGTTGCAAACCACGGAAGCTCTTTCGATTTCAAGAAAGCTCAAATCACAGGGTGAAAACCCTGACATTTGAGGCCTACGGGGCTCCATTTTTGGGATCGTATAGACACAACCTACGACCCTGGAAAGAACCCAAGGCCACGCCCTACACAACCTGGTGTAAGACCCCTACGAAACACCACAAACCCCTTGAAGGAACCCTTGCATGGTCCCCTGGGACTTGTTTTGCTTGTTGAGTTTGGAGCAGGATCTGGCCAAAATCTGGCGCCTGCGCTTCCTTTGGAAGCCAGCAACCGCAGCATCCGCGAGGTGTGTTTAGGGTCTGTATAAGAGTTTTGATCAGGGTTATATGAGGTGTCTGTAAAGTCCTTGTAAAAGACCAGAGCTTGCAGACCAAACTGTTCGAGCTCGCAGAAGTGACAAAGTGAAACAGTGGCCAGATTGGCTGCATCATGCAGAAGAGACTGCCATGCAAAGAAAGTACAGCTGCCTGTCACACCCCCCGGGGCACAAGCCCCAATTCCCTCAAATACTGAAGATCCAAGGAAGAAAGCTCAGCTCTTTGCCCTGAGTTGCAGAACCCAAGAGGTAATAAGAATAAAAAAGTTTCATATTAAATCGTAGAACTCACTCCTTGGTTTGGGATTTCTCGAGTTTAGGGTTTAGGGTAGGTCCTACACTTCCAACTGACGGCTGGCGATGATTAGCTCAGACTTTGCGCAGGCCTCTAGAGGATTGAGGCTCGGGGTTTATAAAGAACATAGCTACCTAGGGTTTAGGGCTTAGGGTTTAAGGTTTTTCCAGGGTTCGGGGTTTATACCCTCGATGAGGCAAGATCCCCAATTTTGCCCAGACCCCCTCTTGAGTTTGAGGCCTGCGCCAAGAGTTTTCAATCTGGAGTCGGGGGTTTGGTAGTTATGTCGTGCTCACAGCTGTTGTAAGTCTGTCAAGCAACCGTTGCAGCAAAAGGCTACAATAATCTAGCCACGCATTTGTTTGGGTGGTAGTGCTTGAAAAACGCTACCGTTTACCCACTGAGCACGTAGAGTCTTCCTGGTTCGTCCTCCAAATTCCTGGGCCTTCCTCTCCTGGGATGGATGTCGGCGATTAAGAGCAGGGGAATTAGGACAGTTTCAAGTGTTACAAGAACTCGACAACGTTTTGAAAGGCTTACGGGCTTGGGTCTAGCAGTCTACTGGAGAGCCCAGGGTATAGTCAGTAGGCGACTAGCAGGATCATGGCTGGTTGGGATATTTCTACTTCATATGACATAACTCGACTTCTAGCCCCTAGCCTATCTATAGGGGCCACGAGAACTGGAATCGGCTTTGGGGTTACGTGATATATAGTCTGAGGCTTCAGGGAGATGTGCTTACTATGTTTCAACCCTCGGTAATACCCTAAACCCTAAACCCCATTACTTACCCAGGAGCCTGGTAAGTTCTAGTTCCGGAAGTGTAACGGAGCAAAGGGGCCATTTTTAATAAGGCTTACAAGGCGAGAAGCTCATTGAAACGTCTACACCAACCTCGAACCTGCAATCGAGCCCACATACTTAAAGGATCATGGGACTTAGTAAGTAGGGTAATAACTAAGGTAACTATACTTATACCCCCAATTAGGGGACTTATAACCTTACTTACTAAGTCCCATGATCCTCCAAGTAGGGCGCATCCTCCTCCACAGGTTTCTCTGGTTTTGGTCGTTGTTTCTGCGCTGACAACTCCATGCACAGGCTTAGGCGCCACCAGCCTCTCCTCTCAAAATCTCCCGAGTACGAACACCTGCCTACCCCAGACACCTGAAAAATTCCCGTGACAAAACTTAACCGAACACCTCTCCCATCACCCCTAAACCCGAAACCAATAGGCCCTAAACCCTAACCCTTAAACCCCAAAAGGCCCTGAACCCTATTCGCTAAATGTCCCTAAACCCAGAAGGCCCTTCGGCTTGGGGCGAAACCCCAAAGACCCTAACCCCTCAAACCCACACCCAAAAGGCCTAAAACTGTCACCTCTAACCCCCGAAATCCAAATCTAAACCCTAAACCCTAAACCCTAAAACCCTAAAACCCAAACCCCTAAACCCTAAACCCTAAACCCTAAACCCTAAACCCAGGCTGTACTTCCTGTCGCCCCACCAGGCTCGGGCTGAGCTACCTTACATTTGCCTGCCGGGTGCGTGCCGGGACAGCGAACTCTACGCACTTCGATGGGTTATGGGTTTTGGGTTTAGGGTTTAGGGTTTTAGGGTTTAGGGTTTCAAACGGCAAGTGCTACACCCTAAATGAACCCTAAACCCTAATCCCTGTAGCCCTCAACGCTGTAACCCGATCAGCCGTATAGGCCCTAACCCCACGATCTTCCAATTCCGTCAGATGTAATTTAGGGTTTAGGGTTTAGGGTTTAGGGTTTAGGGTTTAGTAATTCTTCAAACGAAGCCTAAGAATTGGATCTCAAAAGCCTCACGCTACAAACCCAAAGAATAGAACCTTAACTCCCTAAATCCACACCCCACTCAACACGAATGAACTTG
Organism: Symbiodinium sp. CCMP2456; assembly: GCA_905221635.1. Taxonomy (NCBI): domain Eukaryota; class Dinophyceae; order Suessiales; family Symbiodiniaceae; genus Symbiodinium; species Symbiodinium sp. CCMP2456. Next base: position 10,535 of record CAJNDV010032106.1, on the reverse strand, counting down.
CCACCCCTTGGAGCTAAACAATAACAAGAACAACGCTGGTTTCAATAGCAAGACAAGTAGTAAGATCAACACCAGCAATAATTGCACTGATAGTAAAACTATGTAAGAAGCGTCATCATCAATGAGTGGCAGTTGGGATTAGGGGGACCCATAGGGATATAGACCCTCTCAAGAAAGTCCCTTTTAAGAGAGCCACAAGTAGGGTCAAGAAGGGTCCCGTTTAAGGGGTCTCTCTACCCATAGGCCCCAGTAGTTCCTTTTTCTGGGGCGTTGTTAGTGATATTGCGGAGAGTTTGCTGCCTTTTCTTGAAGCATAACTTTTATTAAGATGATAAGCTGTTAGTGATATTGTTATATCGGTTTGGCTCTCTAATCTTACGGAACACACGGTATATCATCAGCTTGGCTTGGGTCTTGTTTGGCTCTCTAATCTTATCATCAGCTTGGCTTGGGTCTTGTTCGGCTGAGGGGTTTAGGGTTTCGGGCTTTAGGGTTTAAAGGGGTTTAGGGCCGAGGCCCTGAACAATCAAAACGCCCAGCGCCCGAAATGGACGTTTTTTTGCACAGCTGAACCAGCCACTCAGCATGTCACTGCCAGCCCATCACATAATTGAGCTCCTGCAACAGGGTCTAGGGCTGATTTTTATTGGGGTTCAAAGTCTAAGTTCCCAAACAAATCTCGCCTTGATGATCGCTGTTGCCACAGGCAACGGCCACGAGTTGCCCAGCGCACTGCCCTGCTGCCGGCTTGTCAAAGCATGCCAATCCGTAGAGTCGGGCCATCCTTGTGCTCGCGCAAGCTCCTGATATGGGATGTAATCACGACATCTGTCAAAAGCATTATATAAATTCCCCCCACCTTCGTCATGATGTGGCGAGCCCTCGAAGTGATCCAGAAGCTGTGGCCTCCACCACGACTTCGCGTAATGCATGGCAACCTGGCTGCGGCAACATCAACTGCAGATCACAATGCTCAAAAGCCAAACTCAACTGAAGGAGCCCGCCTCTCTTTCTTGGGTTTGCCGCAAAACTTGCGACTCGCCGCGATATCGATCACCCAAGTCTCCTCATCATCCTCGCCTGCCCGCTTCAAGGCTTTGAGCCCCAATGCGAGATTCCTCTTCCCTGTCTTGGAGCAAGGGAAGTCGGGGTTCTTCCGGCACGACTTCCTTCCAGGGGCACAAGAATGATGAACAACGGTTCTGCTGAGTGACAATCAAATAGCTTAGCAGCCGCCTGAGCAAAATGCTCGAAAGCTTGCGCTTCTTCGTGGAACCCGCGGGCCATGTGAAGCGTCCTGAGTCATGCAGTAATATACTGATATTGAACTTGCTATGTTTTGAATTATGAAATCAAGGTCAGGGCACGCTCGGCAGCAATCTTTTTCTTGTATCCCACTATCCATAGCCGACGACGACTCTGAGGCAGGTTGAAGTTGCACGCATTCAGCACCTGCCAGTTGACAATGTTCTGTGACCAAACCTTAAACCCTAAACCCTAAACCCTAAACCCTAAACCCTAAACCCCTAAACCCTAAACCCCTACACCCTCAACCTAAAACCCGAAACAGTCCCCAACTCCAAATGACGAGGCCGCCCCTAAATCCAAACCAGGAGGCCTTGCACGTGATCGTGTAGAGCCCAGTCTTATTCAACCTCAGCATCATAAAGAATGAGCGTTGAAGCTAAGGGTCTTCCGTCGTTGAAACGAGACCTTGTTAAGTCTTGGGTTTTGCAGACGAGTGGCTGTCTCAAAAGTGACTCGAGGAAATCATTGTGGCGACTGCTTGCAAGGGCAGCCACATTTTCCAGGATAAAACTTTGGGGTTTCAAGATAGAGATCCTGTCCACAGCCTGCGCGCACGACATGTTGACACTAACTCTAGCTAGACTTAGAATCCGACACGACAAATCTTATATGTGGCCTTCTTCAAGACACGGGAGCGAGGATCTTTCTTTCCAAGTTTCTTGCCAATGTTTGCGAATGGCTGGCAGGGGGCACCGGCTCCATAGATATGAATGGGATTCTTGATGCCTTAGTCTAGGGCTCACCGAAACCACAGTCCTAAGAAACAACCAACCAAGTATAAAAAACACTTAGGCCCTAAACCCTGAACCCTAGAGAGCAAGCGTCTCACATCCATCAGAGCATCAGCCGACATCATAGCCGGCTTGTGCAAATCCTCGATACGATGACGTAGCGGCCGGTCGCATTCAGAGGCATATACCAACTGCGATTGCAATCCTGCCAACCTGCAATGATGCGTGGCTCCGCAAGTTACAGCATTAACATGTGGGTTTGAAGTATCTGTTATGGTAAGGTCATCTCATAACAACTGAGCACTGAACTCACAGCAGACGCAAAGTGGCTCCAGGCCAGCACATTCGGAAGCCAGCTTCAGGACTTGCACCGGAGGCATGGCTGAATAACTGTACTGTAGCCTCTACCAGGACAAGACCTGTATTACCACACAAGCCTAAATCATCCTATAATAAACCCTACACCCTGAACCCTTAAACTCTGCATTGCCCGGGCAATCATTGTCATGGTCGTCCTGCAGCCTGCTGCTGCTGCTGGTCGCACCGCATCGACCACTTGACTTCAAAGTGAGGGGGTTTAGGGTTTAGTTGTTCGGGTCATTTGGATCTATCTAGTGGATCCACAACAAGGCCACTGCAGAATTTGGGTTTAGGGTCTAGGGCTGGGGTGTATGTTGTAAGGATTGCCTCGGCCGCATCAGAGACAACCTCTGCAGTTTGGGGCTCGGGATGAAGGGCCTGTAGGGTCAAAGGGTTTAGGGCTTAGGGTTTTAAAGGGTTGGGGTGCATGTTCTAAGGATTGCCTCAGCCGCATTGGAGAACCTCTGCAGTTTGCGGCTCGGGATGAAGGGCCTGTAGGGTCAAAGGGTTTAGGGCTTAGGGTTTTAAAGGGTTGGGGTGCATGTTCTAAGGATTGCCTCAGCCGCATTGGAGAACCTCTGCAGTTTGGGGCTCGGGATGTTAATATATAATAATAATAGGAATTTTAAAGCTAGGGTATTATTTTTTAAATATGCAATGTAACTGTAAGGCTTAGGGTTTAAATAATAGGCTTAGGGATTATACTTAGGCCCTAGGGTTTAAGCCTCACCTCCGTCTTCATCCGAAGGTTTCGGAAAGCCATCCGGCTTCTCAGCTGCAAGTTCTGCTTGGAGGTTCATGGGTATAAGTGGGGTTATAATAAGTCACTACTACACAACAACAACAACGACGACGACGACTACTACTACTACTACTACTAAGCTACTACTACTACTACTACTACTACTACTACTACTACTATTTAATACTAACTACTTACTAGACTACTACTACTACTACTACTACTACTACTACTACTACTACTACTATACTACTACTAGTCGTACGACTAAGTACTACTATACAACTACTATACTACTACTCCTCCTGCTACTACTACTACTCCTAATTTAACTATTAAATACTACTACAGAAGAGCAGCCGACACATGCCATGCAACAAGAATGGGTCCAAAGGAACGGCCTCCCACCAGCACGATACTCCGGTCTATCGGCAGAGGGCCATAGTCATGGGGTGGGCCCTGCCCCCATGAGATAGGACCCAAAGCCTCCAGATAAGCAAGGGTGCCAGCGAGCACATTAGCTCATCGTCTCGCTGTCATTCGCATCGGGCTCGTTGCGAGTTGGCCTCAACACCCCATGCGCTTTCAAGCCGGACCTGCACCCCACACGGCGGCCAGCCCGTGCGCAGAGACTTGTGAAGAGCCCGAAAGTCCCCGTTGGTAGGGAAAACACACGACCACAGCATCCATGCCGGCAAACACCAGAGCATCCATGCAGAACCAAACACACATGCAGCAGCAGGCTACTACTACTTAATTTTTAATACTACTAGTACTACTAATACTACTACTAAACTACTACTACTACTACTACTACTACTACTACTTATTACTACTACTACTACTACTACTACTACTACTACTACTACTACTACTTACTACTACTACTGCTAACTACTACACTAGTTAGTCAGTAGGGCTACTAGTCTAGCTACTCCTGCTGCAGCTGCTACACTGCTGGATCTGTTGTTACCACTACTTTAAACACAGTTAGCGTCGCGCGAGTCACGATCTGTTTGTTCTCCACAAGTGCCTGGGTCAGACTAGGCGAATTACAAATTGGTGCCTTGCCTTGCATATGCAGACATTATCCTGGATTCGACGAATTCAAGAATTCGTCTGTGCCTGCCACGTCTAGACATACAAATCTTTGGCCATGTCCACCTTGAGTTTCCACCACGGTGTTGTGAGCGCTGCGTACATAAACTTGATCTTTGACTTCCAGACATAGGTCTCCCGCTCGCGGATTTTTTTTGTAGACTCCACTGCACACCGAGGCGTGACTGGAGGCGATACAGCCATCGAAGCCCAATTCTGTTTTCGCAGGAACTGGTACCCATGCGTGCTTTTCACGGACTCGATAAATAGCAGCCGCTTTACCAAGCGGCGATCCATATTTTGGGAGACGCTTTCAGGCAGCAAGGGCGGTGGTGGGCACGACATCACAAAACAAGGCTTTTAGTACTGCTACAACTGCTGCTTCCACTGCTACTTTTAATTCTGCTATTATTAACTACGACGACTAACTGCTGCTACTACGACTACTGACTACTGCTACAACATAAGTTAAAGAAATAATTATTGTCAAAAGGTTATTATTCTGAAGACTGAAGAGGGTCCACGGTTTAAAGGGCAGTTTAGGGTTAATTTTAATAGGGCTAATAAGGATTTCATCAATGCCCTTCAGGTATTAAGGCTGAAGGATTGAACGATTTTGAGGTTCAGGTTGTTGACTACTACAGGGACATTGCTTCTCGATGCGTTTGAGATGCCCGGCATACATCAGTCTTCTTGACGTTTAAGACGTAAAACATCGTGGTCCAAGTCTAACTTGAAACCCTCAACAATCTTCATTTGGAATCCGTAAACCTACATATATCCCCAACCCAAAGCCCTAAACCCTAAGTATCCGGAAACCTTGACTCGCAAACATCTTTCAAAACCTATATTACCCTTAGCAGACACCCAAATTCAAAGGCACTCAAACAAAACACGTAAAGCCAAGCCCAGTCCTGGTAAAAGGTGAAGCTCATGTCATCGGGCTGACTGTGTTGCAGTCTTCCCTAAACCCTCTTATCATAGGGCTTAGGGATCGAGGGATTTAGGGCTTAAGCTTGAAACTTAGGGTTTATTGTAGTATAGGGCTTTAAGGCCTAGGGTTTGAGGGCTAAGGGTTTAATTTTCAAATGGCTTAGTCGGGTCTATAATTTAATACAAGGCTGGGTTTAGGGCTTAGGGTTTAGGGCTTAGAGGGCTTAGAGTTTAGCTTGGGGTTTATACTATTTTAATTAATAATAATAAGGGTTTAAATGCCTCGGGTTAAGGGCTTAGGGTTATTCAATTATTATAAGGATTATTTAGCTCTTAGGGTTTATGTTTAGGGCCTAGGGTTTCCGGCTTATGAAAAGGCTTGTTACTGTTAACACTTTTTGAAAAGCGCGAGAATCTCGCACAAGGTTGCTCCTGGCAGCTTCTGGCCGCTTTTGGCCGATGGCAGTCAAGGCGCACTTGCAGACACCACACTATGACATAATGGTTATAAGATAGTTCAGGGTTTAAGGGTTTAAGACTTTGGGGCTCGGCGATAATGATTGGTCTGAGTCCGGTCACGTGAAAACAGTAATAACCAATGTCAAAACCTAAGAGCCACAGAAGAACCGATGAATGAAACAGACTGTTGAAGCTGGAATAGCATGCGGACTCGTGCCCTTGACCCTGCCATCATGATGTCATCAGACCTCCTGGTCATCATCATTCCTAGCCGCCCTAGCCCCCATGTCCATACAAAATCGGAGGCGACCCAAAATCTGCCTGCATTGAAAGGCTCTCTAGCTCAGGGCTCCCAGCTTCTTCAGAATGCTGTCCTGGCCACATCATCCCAGTCATTCATGGATCATTACAATCAACTGAAGTACAGTCTCAACAGCCTGAAACCTACATGAACACACTTTTCAATCAACAAAGCAACTGCAAATTACCAGCCTTTGGCTTCTTGCCTTTTCCACCACGTCCGCTTCCTTTCTTCTTTGGCTCGGGCTTGGCACCCGCACGACCGCCCCTGCCACCCCGTCCACGGCCCCGGCCCCGGCCCCTGCCCCTCTTGGGTGCTTCATCGTCTTCCTCATCCTGCTCTTCATCATCTTCCTCCTCATCGTCTTCGCCCTCTTGGGCCGACCCCAAGTCTTCATCCTCCTCTTCTTCATCCTCTTCCTCCTGATCTTCCTGTTCATCCTCATCTTCGTCCTTTTTTGGCTTTTTGGGGTCCTTGCCCTTTTTCTTTGGCTCTGCCTGACAGATGGATTCAATTGCCAAGTAAATCTTCAGATTCAGGCCCTAGGCAGAACGACATTGCCTTGCGCTTGCCCTTCTTGCCCAGCACTGCGAGAAGCCCGGGCTCGAAAAGAACCGAGTCTGGAGTCTGCATGTCTGTGAAGACAACGGACTCCAGCCGTTGATACAGGCTTTGCTTGTGCTCGTCCGTAAAGCAGACGCCAACGAAAGAGCATCTCCTCCGGATCGCCACAATGGCAGTTTTACCATCGCCTCCACAATTAATCAATTGATTGAGCCGTTCCAGGACCAGCAACATTGTGATCATATATATTATATACCCATGTGTTAGAATTCTAATTAAAATGCCAGGCCACACACAGAAAGATCAAGAATGAACGCAGCATTCGTGTCATGGAGGAGCTCGTCAACCTTGGATGGCTTTAACTTTGATGAATCGTCATAGCTCTGTGTTTTGAGTCAAACTCTAAGCCCTGAACCCTAAATAAATGCCCCTGAAGAAGCCTAGCCCGGAGCCTCAGCCCTTTGAGCTTTGGGGTTTAGGGCTTCAGGGTTTTAGGGCCGCTTGGGGTTTCAAGGGCAATTGGGTTAGAGAATTTGGGGTCTTACGGGTTTGGGGGGTTCGGGGTTTTAGAAGCTTTATAACTTCGAGAGACATTGGGGGGCTCAGGCTTTAAAATTTTGGAGTGTTAAATTTAGGGATTCAAGGGTTTTCTCGAAATTTAGGGGTTGAGGGCACAGCTTCAGGTCTTTTATATCAAAGGTTACATGTCAATGGGTTCAGATTCAGGGATGTGACTGTATCCAAGTAAGAAGCCGCTTGCAGCGGCATGGAGTGGAACGACATCGGCTCGATGTCTGTGTCTGCACGCCGGACTTAGCACGAATGCACACTCAAATTAATTTCTTTCTCTCGAAGTAATAAAGTGCGAAGTGTCACAGTGGTCTGTAAGGCCATGGCTCTTGCCCTTCTCATCTCCATCAGAACGGCCCCCAATCGGAATCCTTTGACTGCCATACATTTTCTTTTTCGCCTGAACGGTCACCAACCAGGACTCCTCCTCATCCTTAGCCGGTTTAGGGTTTAGGGTTTAGGGTTTAGGGGTTTAGGGTTTAGGGTTTAGGGTTTAGGGTTTACTTAGCCAGGTCACGACAATGACAAAGGCTTCAAGTTTGATTTGGCAGCTCAGGCAAACCTCCAAATTAAGGTAAGGTGCTTCCCAGCTTGCTGCAGGAATGGGTCCCATGACTTCCCCGCGGGTTGTCGAAGGATAGTAGAGCCGATCCCTGTAAGGAATCACCGCTCCCTCATCCGACGTGATGAGGAAGCACTTCTCTGCATTCTGCATCACATGGCCCTTGTCCCTCTGCCGTCGCTGCCGGTGGGACTTCTCATCATGATGCAAAATGATTGACGTTTTTGCTTTCGGCGCTGCTTCACCGTCGGCGGATTTGATGCTGTTAAGCAGGGCTGCTTGGATTCCTGGCCAGCCAAATCTGTTAAAGTTTAGGGTTTAGGTTTAGGGCTAACACCCCGACACCCAAAATGTTAGACCCAATATCAATCCTGCCTTCACGGCCCCCATCCATCATCACAATGATATCGGAGGCTGGCAGGCTGCCGCCCACCAGGCGTTGCGCGAGGGCCGCGCTCATCAGCTTCGGGAGGCGGCCGTCCCGTAGGGATGGTACTCGGACATTGGGCTGGGTCTCAGCCTCGCCCGCCACTTTGCTATCCTAGGTCAGGCAGTACTGAATAAGCCCAAAGCCCTTGAAACCCAACCTTGAACCCTTAACCTTCAAATTCACATTAAATCAAAGGCCAAGGCTCAAACCAGATCACAAAGGACTTCGTAATCACAGTCCTTGTCGTGCATGGTGTTTTATAGTGTGAAAGATGCTTGCTACACTTAAGACAACAGGCTTAGCATTTAATACTCACCGAGTCTCTCATGTATGCTTTGCAATGTCTCGCCACGGAACTCTGAAGCATTCGTCTTTCGCAGTTCCTTTTGCATCTCTTCCGTTTTCAGCTGTTCTGTGACGAGGAGGACGTGGGTGCGCACAGTCTTCACCGCCTTCTCCCTGTACCTGGGCTGCACTGTCTGTTATTCTACGGGCTTTAGGTTTAGGCTCGTGCAGTGCTACATTATAATGCCAGGTTGCATGGCCAACTTTCGAGTGTTCTCATCATCCAGGGAGGGCACAGGCTTCGACTTTCCAGAGCCATCAGCTTTGACCTAGCCATCAGTGTGAGGGTCAGGTCAGGATTCACTCAGGGATGATTAGGATAGAGTCAGCATGTGTTTTAATTTACTAAGTCCTTTTAAACTGGTTTATTCTTTAACCCTTATTATTACAAACCATGGCTTGAGCTGAATCCCCGGCCTTCGAAGTCCCACAGCCCTGAACCCTTTACAGCAAGGCAGTAGAGAACACGTAAAGACTGCTTTAAAATTCAAGGTTTAGGGGCTCAGGGTTTAAAGAGGCTGGGTTTATGTTTTGGGCTAGATGCTGCCTGGGTTCAACAACACATAGTGTCAGAGATGTAGACAGAGAGAGAGAGAGCGGGTGAGACTGAGAGGTTTGCGATCCAAAGAAACGCTGTAACTTGAGAGAGGCACCACTCGAACTTTGTTTTCTTCTCCAGTGGCATCAGAGTTGCTACTGTCTTGCCAGCTTGTCACTACGGCTGAATAGCTGCGGGTCGCTTCTTGATCATGACTCTTTTCTCCTTCTTGATCTTGCCCTTGTTGACATTGGCCGCCGGCTTGCCTTTCTTGATGCTTCCCTTAGAAGATTTCATGGGCTGGGACTTCGCCTTGGCTGCAGGACGTCGCTGTACCTTCGGCTTCGTATCCCCACAAATCTCGACAAAGCACGCCGACGATGAGAGCGAAACAGGGGTGCTGGGGGAGGATAGATCAAAGGATGCTTCTGACCCATATGCCATCTTCTTCGGCCGCTTCGGTGTCTCAACCGGCCCACGAAGGGGCGGAGAAGCTGAGCGATCACCATCACTGCTGCCCATCATTGCCCGCTGTCCTATCTAAAATCGGACAAAGCCAGTCTGTGTACTGTGCTTGAGAGTAAAGCCTGCATCAACGGGGGCAATGACACTTCGAATCTCTTGAAGACAGAAGACCAGTGCATGCCACATAATTGAACCCAAACCCCTAAACCCTCACCCCCCAAACCCATAAACCATAAACAAGCCCCACACCCTAAACCCCCACACCCTAAGACTGTAATCCATGAACGCACGCCTTCAGGTGGGCCTGCTCGTCCGGCACCTCTTCTTCGGGCTCCTCGGCTTCTTCTGGCCCACCTTCTTTCTTGTCCTTCCCCTGTCAGCAGGGTTTGAGGCCTAACGAGCTTAAGGGTTTAGGGTTGGACTTAAAGCTGATTCTTTCAGGTTTGGCGCTCTTATTATTTATTGTGGTGTCCCGGGAGCCAGTCACTCACTTAGGCACGGAATTATATTTCTAGGCTAGGGTTACGGTTGTCAGGTTGATCAGAGGAACAGAATAAAAATCAGAGAGCCAGGGACTACAATAACATCAAGAACTTTGAGGTTTTGGGCTTTAGGGTTTTGGGGTTAAAATACGATTGGGATTGCAATGGTTTGGGCTTCAGATTCTGAGGCCAAGGCTGTGGGATTTAGGGTTCAGGATTTAGATCTTGGGGGCTGGTTGTTTCAGGATTGGCGCTTGGCATCTTTGTCAGCAGGGTTGGAGGCCTAAAGGGTTAATAAGGGATTTAAAGGGTTATAATAATTGCAATCCCTAGACCCTAAGCATAAACCCTATGTATAATAAGGGGATTTAGGGGTTTAGGGTTTAGGGGTTTAGGGGTTTAGGGTTATTTGGGTTCAGGATTTAGATCTTGGGGGCTGGTTGTTTCAGGATTGGCGCTTGGCATCTTTGTCAGCAGGGTTGGAGGCCTAAAGGGTTAATAAGGGATTTAGGGTTATAATAATTGCAATCCCTAGACCCTAAGCATAAACCCTATGTAAAATAAGGGGATTTAGGGGTTTAGGGTTTAGGGGTTTAGGGGTTTGGGTTTATTATTCTAGGGTATAGGAGAAACATTAGGGGTCTGCA
>CAJNDV010032105.1:28394-41730 GCA_905221635.1 Symbiodinium sp. CCMP2456 | reverse complement strand
GGGTTTAGGGTTTAGGGTCTTCTGTTCCTACGGCCACCGGGACGGGCTGACCAACGGCGGGCTGCATGCGAGGGATCGAGCTCGCAAGTCCCGCTTGAAGCACTTATCGCACAGCTTGAGAACAAACGCGGAGTTGCTAGGACGGTTTAGGGTTTAGGGTTTAGGGTTTAGGGTTCAGCTTGAGAACAAACGCGGAGTTTCATGTGTGTGCTTTAAGTGCACAGCTCGCCACCAGCTCACCAGCCTTGACACAAACCCTAAGCCCCAAAACCAAGAACCCTTATGGAACCACAAACACATGCTGCCCGTCTAGAACCCCTAGTAGGCCTTTGGGGCATTTTATATATCCCCTTATTGTGCCTAAGAGTATCCTATTTACGAATATTTTCCAAGGCTTCTACGGGCCAACCTAGACCCTACACTGTACGCCGTATAGTACGAAATAGCTGCCATGGCCAATCCCATGTCTCTGGTCCCATCCATGTCAGGAACAAGTGTTTGCATCACCCAAAACCACAAACCCTACGCCCAAAGTTCAATAGCTAAGAGCTGAGACTCTAAACCGTAAACCCTAGAGAGCCTATCAGAACAGCCCGGTACTGTCGTCGAGGCCGATAGTAGGCTCCAAAGCCTTATTCGAACATATACTAATACTTACGGGGTTTTGAAATGAGATGTTTTGCTGGCCAATCCGACTACAATGTCAGCCTGACACCCTATAGAAGTGAAAGTGTTGTCCAGGGAGACCATCATTGCCTCGGTCGTTTTGACACCGAAGAAGAGGATACTTGGATCAAGGCCAACCCACAAAGACTACTGTTGATGATATAAATCATGCATGACCTTAAGGACCCTAAACTTTGGGAGTTATGGCATATTAGTTATTATGGGCAATCCAGGATTTATATCATCAGCCCTAGTATTATCGCAAACACAAATACAAAGATTTAAATGTACTTTGGACTCTTGGAGGAAAGCCCGTACAAAGCCATGTGGACCTTACAAAGCCTTGTAAGAAGTCTCTTTGTGACATATAGGTGCCCACACGACTAAGCCCTAAACCCGAAACCCTGAACCCTAAACCCTAAACCCTAAATCGCACTGTAAACCCTACACCCCTATCAACCCTAAACTTAGCGTTCTGGGCGGCCAGGCGAAGGACGTCCCTTCCCCGGAGATCGCGTGACGTTTCGAGAAAAAACTTGGCTCAGGGTTCCTGGTCTTGTTGGTAGTTCCGAAAATAAAGTGCGGAATTCTTGCAGAACCCTTCTAATAAGATCCCTTTAGTGAAGCAGCCCTACTAAGAACCCTTAAAAGGAACCCTAATAAGAACCTTTTGAAGAAACCCTAATAAGAACTTTTTCAAGAAACCCTAATCGAACCTTTTAGAGAAACCCTAATAAGAACCTTTTAGAGAAACTCTAATAAGAGCCTTTCAAAGGAACCCTAATAAGAACGATTCAAGGAACCCGAATAAGAACCTTTTGAGGCCCCGAAACCCGTAAACCCAAAGGCCCCAAACCCCTAAAGCCGAAACTCTAAACCCCTAAATCCTAAACCCTACACTAAGCCGAGGGTGTAGGGGGTTGCGGTTTAGGGATTTAGGGTTTAGGGCTTAGGGTCTTAGGGTTTAGGGTTTAGGGTTTAGGGTTTAGGGGTTTAGGGCTTAAGCCCTAAACCATGTTTGAAGGGTATGGTTCTCAGGGCTTTGAGGGATCTTGGGCACTTTGTTGGGGCCTCTTAGGACTCTTGGTGTTCCTGGTTTAGGATGGACGGATTTAGGGATTAGGGGTTTAGGGTTTAGGGTTTAGGGTTTTAGGGTGTAGGGTTTGAGGGTTCAGGGATTATTTATAGTGAAGCCCTTAAACCCTAAACCCTAAAACCTAAAACCCTGAACCCCGTTTAGGGTTTGAGGCTTAGGGTTTGGGCCTAGGATCTTGGGTTGAAGTTTGGAATGAAGCAAATAGTTACCCAACGCTGCGCAGACCCTTGACCGTGTAATATAGGGCCGAAATTGTTACCAACACTATTCCGGGGGTTCCTGAATCTAATCGTAGTAGAATGGAACCCTAAACCCTAAACCCTAAACCCTAAACCCTAAACCCTAAACCCCAAAACCCTATTCTACTTAGCAAGGCCCCTACATGAACAAGCAGAGACCAAAGGTCCGATAATCATGGCTTTAGGGTTTAGGGTTTAGGGCATCGGGTTTAGGGTTTAGGGCTTTAGGGTTTAGGGGTTTAGGGTTTAGGGGTTTAGGGTTTAGGGGTTTAGGGAAGTTTAGGGTTTAGGGTTTAGGGTTTAGGGCTTTGGGTTTAGGGTTTAGGGGGTGTTTTTGTTCTCGATGTTGGCGACCTGCCTCTTCACGCGAAGCGCCTGCAACCCTGAACCGTAGACAATATCAACCCTTAGCCCTGAACCCGAAGCCCTAAGCCACAAAAGCCCTGAACCCTCAACCCCAAAACCCCAAAACCCCAAAACCCCCAAAACCCCAAAAATCCCTGAACTCTAAACCCCAAAAGCCCTGAGCCCTAAATCCGAACCCCCCAAAGCCGTGATGCTGAATCCCGGTAGACTAAAGCCCAAGACCCAGTTCTTTGTTTAGAGGTTAGGGGCCCATTAAACTAGGGTTTAGGAGTTTAGATGGGTTTAGGGTTTAGGGGTTTAGGGGCTTCGGGTATAGCAGGATCGCGGATCTTAGTTCGCATAACAAACAACAATAGAGTGTGGTCTTTGTATAATGACCCTGACGAAGTCCCCTGATCCTTCAATTGCCCTTACACTGGTCCTTCTTAGTGGGCTTCCGGGAATATTTCATAGAGCCACGAGGGCCCACATGTATAGTACCATGATGGAACTAAGTCCGAAACAAAACCCTAAATCCTAAACCCTAACAACAAGGGTAGGGACAGTCCTTTGGGGTCCAGTTCCAGAGCGGCAGTACGCCTCAAGTTGAAATTCTAGACTCGATTCTCATTCGGTTTAGGGTTTAGGGTTTAGGGTTTCCAAACCCCAAAACTTAAACTCCATAAACCCTAACCTCTATAACCCCAAGCGCCGCAGCGCCTAAACTTTGACCCCTCAACCCTGTGAAACCCTACAACTAGGGTTTAGGGTTTAGGGTTTAGGGTTTAGGGTTTAGGGTTGGGGGTTTTGGGGGGCCAATATACTATAAATACAATATAGGGAACCCCCCAAACCCTATTCTAATTATCAAGGCCCCTACATTAGGATGGTTTAAGGGTTTAGGGTTAACCCAGAACCCGAAACCTTAAACCTGAGCTTCAGGGTCGCTTTGGTTTAGGGTCTAGGGTTTAGGGTATTTAGGGTTTATATAGAGTTTAGGGTTTAGGGTGGGGGATCATGCGCAGATCATAGATGCATACTCCTCTATACATCACCCTCCCCCCGACCGCCACACACACAACTCTGCAGCTCTTCAAGCTGTTTGCCCTAAACCCAAACCCTAAACCCTAAGCCCTATTTGCCTTAAACCCTAAACCCTAACTTGGGGAAGTCTGAAGTGCTGTAAAGGCCAATGGAGGCCGATTAAGCATGGTTATGGTTTAGGGTTTACGGGTTTAAGGGTTTCTCCGAACTGCTATCTCTTCTCCCCTAAAGATTCAGGACCAGAAAACGCTCAGAGTATGGAGTTTGAGACCTGAAGCCCTACTGTTTGTGTACTTGGACTGTGTTTAACTGACACAAGTTGTTCTCCGTGTAGAAACCTCGTTTCTAGGACATTTTCAGGTGGGTAGCTACCGTTATAGGAGCCTTATAGAAGGTTTATATGCCTTATAGAAGCCTTATAGAAGCCCTATATACCGTAAGCCCTAAACCCCTAAACTCCTAAAGCCCTAAACTCCCCACCTGTGGTTTCCTTGAAGTTTGCGGAAGCGTATATAAAAACCCTAAACCCTAAACCCTAAACACTACCCTAAACCCTAAACCCTAAACCCTAAACCCTAAACCCTAAACCTAAACCCTAAACCCTAAACCAAGTAGTTCTTTTGCTCGAGAGGCCGTCGTCTGAACCCAGCAGCAGCTGCCTCCCTACGCACGCTTCCTCACCTCACCGGAGTTTAGGTTTGGGGTTTGGGGTTTGGGGTTTGGGGTTTAGGGTTTAGGGTTTAGGGTTTAGGGTCTTGGTTTGGGGTTTAGGGTTTAGGGTTTAGGGTTTAGGTTTGGGGTTTAGGGCTTTGGGCTTAGGGTTTAGGGCTTCGGGTTTGGGGCTGAGGGTTTGAAGGGTCTAGGGCTCAAAAGGGTTGAGTAGAGGGTGAGGGGCTTCGGGTTTTAGGGTTTAGGATTTAGGGTTTAGGGTTTAGGGTTTAGGGTTTAGGGTTTAGGGTTTAGGGTTAGTGTTGATCCTCCTCCGCATACTTTCACCCGCCTTGGCACGTATCCTGGAAGTTTGGGCTTCGAGAGGGGCGTTCGAGTATTCAGCACTATAGACTTTCCTTGCAAGTGCTTTCCCCTAAACCCTAAACCCTAAAATAAGGCCCGCACAATCCGAGTTTAAGGTTTTTAGGTTGGGAAGCCCTCCTGTAGCCTTACCAAAAGGCTTTTGCAAACCCCTGTATGTCACTACGGCACGGTCTTCAAAAAGCCATTTCCCCCTCTATATGCGCTATTAGTGATTAGAATAGGGTTCCTTGAGAGGGTTCGGGCTACCATAAAGGCTCGTTTTGGGATTTAGCAGAGGGGCCTTCATACGTAGACGAGACGGTTTTGTGGAATATTATACAAACTCATTCATTCTGAGTCATGGGGAGCAGTATCCCAAACCATACGTACCAGAGAGCCTCAATACTCCTTAATTCATCAAGGATTATTCCAAGCAGGTATGGGGATCTTGGGGCAGTCTAAACAATACACTCTAAACCCCATGCAGGTCTTAAAAACCGAATTTGCCTTAAACGTAAACCCCAAACGAAACCCTCAACCCGAGACCCGTCATCCTAAGACCGAAATCCTACCCCCAAACCGAAACCCTAAATCCCAAACCGAAACCCTCAACGTTAGTTGAAAGCCTTCTTATTGTGAAGCCCGGGGTGACCGCAACCTGTCGAGTTGGGATCAGCTGCTTCGGGGCTTTAGTTTCCACAGGCTTATATTGTCTCTATCTTTTGTTTGTTTATGTTTAGGGCTTGTGGTTTCGGGTTTAAACCCTAAATCCTAAACCCTGCTTCAGCTCTTGAGCTTCGCGGGGCATAGCAGTTCATGCTGAATTGACCATTGACCAGGTTGCAGAGTAGATCGTCAGGAGTAGTGGCAGGAGTTTTTGGAGGGGTTCAGAAGTTAGCCAACTAAGCCCAGCAGAAGGCTGGGCACACTTCGCCATTGCCATGGGTGGCAGAAAGGGACCGGTCAGCGAATACTGGCGGAATTGCAACCGCCTGCGCGAGATACGGCGGATGCCCTTTTGGGGCGGGCTTCCTGTCACCGCGGCGCAACCGGCGCGTCGAGCACGCAGGGACGGTGCCGCCTCGCCTGCGCCTGCGCCTGAGCTTTGCATGGGTTCGCCCCGGTGAAGGTTGCTAAGAGTATTCCTCAAGCCCCAGTGCGAATCTGTGTGGCGTTCGGCAGCATAGAGAACCCCCTTGTTATGAAGCATGGGCTAGTGGTGACCAATGTGGGCCGAGAGGATGTCCGTGACAAGTCAACGGAATCGAGTTTTTACAAGTTACACCGGCCCAAGCTTTGCTGTCAACTGCCAACGGGCGACTTGTTCTCTGGCCCCACCCCAAGAGCTTCTAGATATTTCGTTGCGGTTTCGGGACTGGCGGGCTTCGGGCTTTCATTAATGTTTTCGGTTTTAGGGTTAAGGTTGTGGGGTGGGGCTTTGGGGTCGGAGCGGTTTTCCGGAATTTGTAGCCTGCAGATTGATTGATTAACCTTAAACCCTAAACCCTAAAGCGTGGTTTTGAATTTGTGGTGAGATACAGGAGAGCAGAGCCCTGATTCTGGGTCTTGTCTTTGGCGAAGATGGCACAATGGTTCCCGAGCTTACCCCAACCAGGTGTAGGGGTTTAGGGTTTAGGGTCGAGGAAATTGAATGAGGAGCCCTGCACCCTCAAACATTACGCAAACCCCTAGAGCCCTACATCCCTCTATGAATCCTCAACTTAGACTTAACTTTGAACCCCAAGCCTTATGCCAGTCTTTGGCTTTCGTGAAGTCTCTCAACTCCGATGTGGACGAGCGCACAAGAGAACCCAAAGGCCGTTGCTGGGCAACAAGGGGGCGTTGCTTTTGTGAGTATGGGTTTTCTGGGGGCGCAGTATACCATGTAATCGGTTAGGAACGAGAAGCGAACTTTGTCAAATACAAATACCTGGTTATTCGGTTTTCTACATCATGTGAGGATGTTGTAGAGGTCAGGGAATGTGCAAGGTCTCTGCATAGGGGCTAGGCTGCATGTACATTTATGGGAAAATGCCGTGAGGTCGCTCCAGGGAACATTAGGGCATAGAACTCAGGGTTTTGGGTTTGGGTTTCGGATTTAGGAAGAGATAGGGGGAGGGTGGGGGTTGTAGGGCTTCAGGGGTTATGGGAGTTTAGGGATTAGGATCTACGGTTTACGGTTTAGGGTTATAGGCTATTTATTAGGGTTCGTAGGGCTACAGGGATTACGAAGTTTTGTGTTTAGGGCTTCTGGGTTTAAGATTCGCAAGCTATGCTGGGAACCCGTGTTGTTTTTGCTGTAGTTGCTTTATGTTGTTGTTTGTTGTCGTTGCGCGGACCCAGGAAGCCAGTCAGTGAGTGAACCCCGGTTGCGGCAATGATAGCGAAAACTTCTCCTGCAACGACAGCAAAAACAAGACACGCCGCCGGGGACGACAGCAAACAACAACAACAACAACAACAACAACGCGCCGGTGACCGCAACGACAGCAAAAAACAACGCGCGCCCCCGTAACGACAGCACAAAAACCACGCGCCCCCGCAACGACAGCAAAAGAAAAGACGCACCCCCCCTTCGGAACGGCAGCAAACAAACAAACGCGCCCCGACAACGACAGCAAAGAAGCAACGACGGCAAAAACAATACACCCTTGCCATTTATGCTGTAACCCAACGGAATCCAGACCCATAGAAGCCTTAAGCAAGGTAGGTTGTTTGGGCCCAAGATACAGCGCTTGCGCTGCATAAGTAAATCCTTTTCGGGGCCAGCGTAGTCTGGTTTTCTATTTTTGAAGCCGTTTGCGCGGGCGAACTTTCGGGCAACTGTCCAATCAGGGTAGTCGGGTTTTGGTAAACGTGTTTGCTTATTTTCAATCCCGCCTGTGACGAATAAAGTCCCATTTCTCAAATGGCAAAAAGAGCCAGCCTAGGTTCATGCTCTATTTATTATACAAGTTATACGTTCTGTAGAGTCTTGCGGGCAGTGGGCTTGTTTGAACGGCTGGGATTCAGAAGTACAAAACGGGCCTGAGTAAGAAAAACAGCTTGTTTTGTTTGATGGTCCCTGAACCCTAAACCTTAAACCTTAAACCCTACGCTCGAGGGCCTCCAACCTTATTTTATAAAGCCTCTTGTAGTTCCCTTTTTGAGGGTTTAGGGTCTAACGTTTAGGCTCTATAGGGTTTAAGGTTAGTTAAGGTTTGGAGAGTTTAGGGTTTAGGGTCCTTTTGCATCCCTGCAACTCCTGAATCCGAAGCTGAACCTTTAGCAGGCTGCGAAGTGATCAAGGAGGTTTGCAAGCAACCGACGGGTTTCAACTGGCAAACGGCGTGTGGTCCCCAAGAGTTGGGGCTCCTTACCCTAAACCCCGAATCTCTAAAGCCTAAACCCCTAAACCCCTGAACCCCTAAACCCTAAACCCCCTAAACCCTTTGCAAGTGGGGATTCGGGCTTTAGGGCTCAAGTACGGTTCATATTGACTGGGCTTCAATGGGTGCCCTCTGGTTAAGGTTTAGGGTTGGGGGTTGAGGGGTTTAGGGTTTCAGGGGTTTAAGGTTTAGGTTTCGGGTTCGACAGGGGCTTGAACAGGGTATAGGGTTAATGGCATAGCTGTGCCTCTAGCTACCTATTGACCCATTGTCTGGGGGGTAGTACCCTATAGCGAATGGTCGTGTCCCAACATTTTCTAGGGTTTGGTGCCGCGGTTTCTGGTTTACGGGATTGTTATGACCTGTATATGATTCGACATGGGTTTTCGAAGGTGTTGGAGGATGCGGTCTAGGCCCTCAGACTCGGGTTTAGGGTTGAGGCCCTAAACCCTAAACCCCTATACCGTGGGTTGAGGATTTCGGATTTCGTGTTTGGGGCATGGGCTTCAGCTCTTGCACCTCTCCAAACCTCGCAATCTCTGTGGTTTTAGCACCGTTTAGAGGTTTAGGGTTTACTTGGGTTTAGGGCTTAGTACGTTCATGGTTTTGGGTCATTCGGGTTTTGACGTTCTAGCGCTTGCGTGAGTTTAGACCCGGAACCTTCGAACGTATGAACACGACCACTGCGCTTTTGTACGTATTGCTTCCAGCCGCACTTGATCAATCAGAAGAAGAGAATTCTAGGGTCCTAGACAAGTTCGCCCTAAACCCTAAATGCAGGGTGTACGTACAGGATCAAGGGAAAGCTCGTAGAGCTTTAAGGAACGGTCCAGGGTTTAGGGTTTAGGGTCTAGGAAGGAACCCAAAGTAGGTGTTGGGGCTCCAAGTAGGACTAAGATGATTGCAGCTATGGCTACTTCGAGCCCCATTTGAGTCACCTTGAAGTCGATTTACAGCGTGGGGTGAGGTTTAGCTTTACAGCCTTGATAACGGGGGCACCTTCACCCACAAGAATCGCACATGTTTTCTGTTGATTGGCGGTCCCTGGAATTACATGGAGCTTTGCAGCCGGATGCTACGCAACTTAAGTTCTAGCTGGTATACCCTAAGGATCCATGTACCCAAATAGTGTATACTTTGGCCTTAATGTAGTCCCTATATAAGTACTTTAGGCCAATGTAATATATGCTATTTAGGTACATGGACCCTTAGGGATAGGTGAGCCCAGACTCCTGCTCAGAACCATGACCTCTGACTCTTTCGGGTAACAGATGACAACGGACACCGAAGCTGGACCCCTAAACCCCTAAACGCTAAACCCTAAACCCTAAACCCTAAACCCCTAAACCCTAAGCCCAAAGCCCAAAGCCCTACACCCTACACCCTAAGCAAGACTTCGATCAGGATCTAATCCCCAAGCCCCTGAAGCCTGAAGGCCTAAAGCCTCAGCCCTGAGCCTTCAACCCGCAACCCTTGAGAGTTTAGGATGGTTTTAGAGTTTAAAGGTTTAGGGTTTAGGGGTTTAGGGTTTAGGGTTTAGGGCCGGGGCCTACCAACCGATTGGCCCGCCCACTACCAACCGATTGGCCCGCCCAAGGTGCGTTTGCAGCGGAAACTGGGATTACGTGCGCGGCTTGTGCAGTAAGGTTGCAGGTCTAAGCATGTGGGGCGTATAGGGTTTAGGGTTAAGGGGTGATGGTTCAGGGTTCGGTGTTTGGGGATGTTTAGGACTTCATTGTACGCGATTTAAGAGAGGACAAGTTTCGTAGGGTTTGCATTGTTTCATGTGTAATTGAAAAGCTGGGCCCCTCTATACCAGTCTAGTTGCGAGCAAATTTTGTACCGCCGTGCCGCCGCGTACTGCGCCCCGTACCGCCCCGTATACGGCGAAACGAGGGCCATCAGTGGAAGTACGTGGATGAGACACTCGTGAGGTTCGCCCGCGAGAGACTTGCCGAGCATGGAGCCTTGTCTGATGTTCCTCCGTGCTGAAGCAGTGTTGCAGCGAAGGCGAGGGCAAGCCTTCGAACCAGGCACCCGTTTGTGTTCTGAGTGATGATGAAGACGATGACCTAAGCACCTAGTCCCGAGTGGATGCAGCCGGAATCCTCAGCAGTTGTACGCATTGTTCAAAGTCGGATCGCTGCGGAAGGGCAGCAAAGTGCGCCAAGCGCACAAGTACCGCAACCGATTTACAATTCGGTCTCGGTCCAAAACCGCCACAGTCTCGGCCAGGTTCAAAACCAACAGAATACATTGCTCACACTCCGCCATTTGCCTTTCAAACTTTCACGTGTCAGAACGCTTCCCATACATTGAATCAGTCCCGAACACTACGTAGGAGCCTTAACAATTAGAACAGGGTCTTGTTGGAATAGTGTAGTATACTTAATTACGATGATCAGGAACCGTCTGTTAGAAATACTGTAGGTGCATGTCTTCGAGGTGTCGGTTATCATGGATCAGGGTTCGGATTTAGTGACTTTAGCGTTTGCGATTTGTGGCGCAACCCTTGAGCCCCAAGCGTGAACGAATGATGAATAGGGAATGTTAGGTCGCCAAGCACGTCTCTCCATTCACAAGCCAGTGGGTGCGGAACATAGAGCATGCCATAAGACTCCATATAGATGCTTTTACCACCCTGAAGCCGAAGTCCGATGCCCTCAGCCTGAACCTTAGACCCTCAAAACCCCTCAACCCAAGACGACAACAACCAAAGCTCTGTAATTAGTTGGGCGCGACTCAGGCAGGCGTCAACCCAACTTAGAAAGACACAAGACCTAAACCCCACACCTATACCCTATGACCCCAAACCCCTAAACCCTGAACCCGAAAACCAAAGCCCATCGACCCCAAAAACCCTCAGTCTCAGCCCAAACCCTGAACCCTTAAACCCTAAACCCCACACTCCCTCCCTCCCTAAACCCCAAACCCTTAAACCCCAAATCCCACATCCCTTCCCTACCTACACCCTAAATCCCAAACCCCTAAACCCTGAAACCTAAACCCCTAAACCCTGACATCCTAAACCCCTAAGCCCTGAAACCCCAAACCCTGAAACCCTAAATCCTGAAACCCTAAACTACAGCCTGCAAGTTCCTCTAAACCCCAGACCCTCGCGGAAGACTAACCAGCTACTGTGAT
The DNA here is from genome assembly GCA_905221635.1 of Symbiodinium sp. CCMP2456. Classification (NCBI taxonomy): domain Eukaryota; class Dinophyceae; order Suessiales; family Symbiodiniaceae; genus Symbiodinium; species Symbiodinium sp. CCMP2456. The sequence continues at coordinate 30,814 of CAJNDV010032105.1, read as the reverse complement.
GGTTCTATTTAGAGTAGGGTTTTGGGGGGTTCCTTGCAAGGGTTCCTTAAAGGGTTCTATAAAGGGCTACTATAAGGGTTTAGGGTGTAGGGGCCTTGATAATTAGAATAGGGTTTTGGGGTCTGTTATACTATAACTATAATCAGGAACGCTCCCGAAAATAGTAGAGGTGCCCCTGCATTAAATGTCTTGTGGCATTGGGATCCAGAGATTCAAAAGCACAGCCCTAAACCCTAAAATGCAGAGCTTGAGAGACGAGCTCAGCTCTAAACTACTACTAAATAGGGGCCTTAACAGTTAGAAAAATAATAGGGTTTTGGGGCCCAGTATACTATACTTATAAATAGTCCCCCGCACCATGTCTATCACTTAGGGTTTCCGAGGCTAGTTAGTCCGCTTTAGGGCTGTTTGGTTGCAGGGCTTAAAGCCTTCCGCGTAGGCTCAAAATACTATAAGGGCCATAATAAGTAGAATAGGGTTTTGGGCCCATTAATTCGACTATAATGATAATAAAGAACCCCCAAAATAGTATTGGCAATCATTTGAGCCACACTTTTTTGGGGTTTGGGGTTTGGGGTTTTGGGTCTTGTGGGGTCTACCTAAGTTTTCGGCTAGCCCTAATCTCTAGAGCCTCCAGGCTTTCGGGAGCGGAAAACGTGCGAGCCGTCTCCCCATTATGAGTTGCACATGTGTATATATATACACACACATTATATATATATATATACACATTATATATATATATACATACACACACATACACACACACACACACGCACACGCATGCTTTTTTTGAGGGCGGGCTTAGGGGTTTAGGGGTTTATGTGTTCGTCAAGTTTAGTTTAGTTGTTAGAGGGCTGCAATCTATGGTCTTCGGTTTTACAGGGGTTTGCGTCCAAGGCTAGCGATGTCGTGCAGGCTCCTGGCAAAAGGCTCGTACAACGAGGGCTGTGTCTTGCGGTAACGAACAAACACGCTTCACAAAACTCTTGTAAAACCCGCAAAGGATCCTTTGGAGGACCACTTGATGGTACGGTTGATGATGTAAATCCTGCATTACCCATAATAAGCAGTATACCATAAGTCCCATAGTTTAGGGTCCTTAAGGTAATAGTGTATGGTAGTATCGATGGGTAGTTCTTCAAGTCTTCTTCCATGTTCTACCCCAGGTCCAAACCCTTAAGACTGCGTTTCGAAGCGCAAGCCCGACCCCCTACACCCAAATTCCGGAAACACTCTGTGCAAACCCTAAACCGCCCAAGCCCGAAACGGAACTAAAAGGCGTAAGTCCTAGGAGGCCCAGGAAAGCCTTTGTGAAGCGCCTTGAACAGCTTGCAATCTAAACCATAAAACCCTCAAGTGCTGGGTTGTTGGGCGTCCTACACCCTAAATTCTGATCTGGGCTTTTGTGCAAGAACTTAACTTAAGCTACCACAATAGGGGATTTATAGTAAGATGATACTGGGATTTCCATGTTATGACAACTTAACACTCTTAACCTCCTAAAGCCAAAACCGTAAACACCTAAACCCTAAACTCAATAGCCCAGTAAGACCCTGCATTCAAGCTGGGGCCCGGACCAGTCCGAATGACTTCGCCAGGATAAGGAGCCTCATTGTTCTCTCAGAGTGTATTGCAAGGGCCTTAATAACCCAGACCCCCGAGAGGATCCAAAAAGTAGATCCCTTAATGGGGGTTCCTTTTAAGAGCCCTTAGTAGTATGGCCCAAATTAGGGGTTCTACTTTCTAGATCCTCCCGGGGGTCTGGGAATGCGAATAGTGTGTTCATAAGGACCCTCCAGGTCGGATAGGGGTTTGTTTTTGGGTAGTTCTCTAAATTAGGGTCCCTTTTTGGGGTACCCTAAATAATAGGTGCCGTATTGTAATAAGGACCCAAAAAGGGACCATGATTTTGACAACCACCCATATGGTTTTGTGAGGTTTGGTATAACAATTAGAAGAGGGTTTGGGAGTGTATCATACTATAGTATTTTTTGGGGATTCTGTTGGCAATTATTCAAGGCTCTGTATCACCGTGTCGCAGGGTTTAGGCCGTTTGGAATTTTTCGTCTTTGCAGTTTCTTAAATGTTTACTTGCTTCATGCCTTTTCGCTTCCGGGGATTCCGGCTTTCAGGACGCAGGGTTGGTTGTAGGCTTCGTTTGGCCTTGCCGCAGATGTGTGTGTGTGTGTGTGTGCGTATTTGGCACACCTAACTAAGACTACTCCGTACTACCTACAGCCCCCCTTCACTCAGCCGGGAGTATACTTGCAACCCCTTTGTAAAATCTGCGAAAGTCCCTAAACCCTAAACTCGAAACCCTAATATAGAGGCCTTGATAATTAGAGTAGGGTTTGGGGTAGATTGTACTCTAAATAGAATAAGGAGCCCCCAAAACCCTATTCCAATTACAAAGGCCC
>CAJNDV010032104.1:22766-43328 GCA_905221635.1 Symbiodinium sp. CCMP2456 | reverse complement strand
TTAACTACGGCATGGCCTCAATTGCACAGAGCACCTGCCGACTCTTGCCTCCAGCAAAGCCACACATGTCTGAAGAGACTCCGCCAAATGCAGGGAGGAAACACGACCGCCCTTGAACCAGAAATGCATCTCAACCCGGTGGTGTTCAGCCTCACACTTCAAGCACGTCGTAGAGATTGTTCTGGGTTGTGTTGAATGAATCTACCTTTGAGATAGAGCCCTGAATTTCGCGCAACTACCAACAGGCCTTCTCCGTGAAACGCTGGATGATCTGCCCCTGCTTCTGCTCCTCGGTCAGCTCCTCCAAAGCTCAGCTTTTTTCCCTAGCCTTTTAGGGTTTCGGGTCTGGGTTCAGGGTCAGATTCGGATATAAGTTCTGCAGGCAGAAGGTTGACGATGCTTTGGGCTTCGATCCTCATGTCGGGTTAAGAACCTAGGAAGGCCTGGCTCGAGGCCAAAGGACCCCCGACAGCTTTGGGGCCAGGGCTCTCCGCGGCCTTCTAGAAACCCCTCTCTCTAAGCCCAAGTCCCACTCCAGAACCTCGCCCTTTTCATGCTCCCCTTCGCCTCAGAACCACCCCAAGACCTAAACCCAAACCCCAAAGACTTGAATCCTGAACCACCCACAGGCAGCCGTCCAGGTCTCCTGTTTGTGGTGGCTCTGGGCCTGTTTGGTCAGCATCTGCATGCGGCGCCTGGGGATCTGAAAACTGGGAAACCTCGCTCGGCTAAGCACAAGATCGCGACAGAACGAAGGAGGGTGGATGATGACGATGACGATGACGATGACGATGACGATGACGATGACGATGATTATGATGATGATGATGATGATGATGATGATGATAATGATGATGGTGGTGATGGCGTTTATGATGGTGATGACGATGATGATGATGATGATGGTGGTGGTGATGGTGATGATGATGGACATGGTCATGGTGAAGACCCAAGCCTTCTGAATGCTCCTGCGATCCTTGTCCTCCTCCTCTCCCTTCTCCTCCTGCTGCCGCTCCCACAAGGACGAGGGCCCGCAGGGTGTCGGCTCAAAGAAAAAATCACTGACGCCTCTGAGATCTGCGTGCAGGGCAGGGGTTTTGGTGTACGGTGTCGGTGGGTGTCCCACATCCGTACAAGCCAATCTATCTCATGCTGCCATCCTCACGATTCCAATTATTACGGATTCTTGTGACTTGTGGTTTTGCTTTGTGTTGTGAAAGTCTTCTAAGACTGTTTTCTGACTCATCTTCCTGCTGCCGAAGTCCAAAGCCAAAACCTCAGATCCTAGAGCCCCAAAAGCCTGAACCCTGAAAACTAAAACCACTGAAGCCTAAAATCCGAATCGCTGTGATCCACGAAACTCAAGGTCGAACCCCTTTGAGGTGCAGGCGTGGCTGTGTCGGATCCGAGGATGGTCGTGCCACCCACCTGGTTTCGAGGCTTTAGGGCTGGTGTGGGATTTCGCGCTGAGCGCTGGGGATCCGGGTGTGGGCGACTAGTTTACGGATTCTGTTGGGGGTTTAGGGTTTAGGGTTTAGGGTTTAGGGTTTAGGGTTTAGGGTTTTGAGAAGTTGATTCCCGATAAGAAGGGCGCCGTTGTACAGAGGGGCCTGGGAGGAGTTTGGGTGTAGGGGCTTAGGGCTGCACACACCCGAGCCTTGATCTGAACTTTCGCCTCGTGCTCTTGTTCAGAAAAAGGCGAGGTGGGGAGGTTCAAGGTCTAGGGATCGCCGAACGGCCCAACATGTGAACATTTCCCACTCCGAAGTTCCGCGCCCACAAGCCCCAGCCTCCCCTGTGAGCTCGTCAATGGCGGTGGTGACGTCCGCCCGTTCTCTCGACGGGCCCTGCCAGAAAAATTGGACTGGACGCCAGATGTTGTGAAGATCCTTCGAGACCTTCTGATGCTCAGGTTTTCAACTCTTCGTGTGACTGCTGGGTGCTGCTAGGCTGTGGAACATGACTGCTGTTCGGGTTGTTTCTCGGTTCGCTCAGATTGAGGAGGTGGAGCAGAGGGGCGGTAGCCTCAAACGAGAAAAATCGAAAGTCAGGGGCTTCGCATTGGGCTGCACAGCAAACCCTCTCGAGACCTCTCCCTTCAACGACTGACACTCTTCGCTGTGCTCATTCTGCACCCATGCACCAGCAAACACCCCAAACTCTAGAAAAGCCTGTAACCCTAAACCCCAAACCCTGAATCGTCGTCGACCGGGTTCTGCCTCACTCTGACGCGGTCAAATCCCGACAGCCTGAGAGTCCACGCCCTCAGGGGCAAAGCTACGCCACTCGCGGGTGTCGTCGAAACAATGGTCCTGTAGCTAGGCAAGTAGATGTTGGCAGCAGGCGAGTTCGGGAAGGCTGTATTCAATACCACAAGCTGTTTGTGAGTAATACTGTGCAAAATCTTGTGCTCACAAGCTTGTGCTAGCATTGCTGCTTCTACTGCGGTCATGTTCTCATCGCTGTTGCGACATACGGTGTAAGGTCGAAGTCATGACAGGAGCAGCTGAGGGGCGGCCTTTTCCCAAATGAACCGCGGCGTTAAGACTCCCAAATCAAAGGCATAACAAATCTGGTTGCCCGAAGCTGCATCGGAGACGTGTTTTTCATGCGTGGTTTCTGTCCAAACCGCATCTAAGAAGTCATCACAGTCCAGTCTTTCCCTTGTAACCACGCCTCCAGTGTCACGTCTTGTCCAGTGATTTGACTTCACAAAGGCTAGATGTCTCGACATGGAATAAGACTATGCTTTGTGGAGGCTTGCCGCAAGGCACAGCGAGATTTCTACCTCTCGGGCAAGATTAAGTCAGATTGAACGATGCCAGGTCATAGATCGGAAAATGTGGTTTGGTGTGGTTCGAAGCTTAACCCCAGAAAGATGTGCATTTCCTCGGCAAGATGCGAGTTAACCCCTCGTTACGAAGCTACGTCTCGATGCTTTTGAATTTGTCGTATTTACGTTGGAGCCCCCGGGGCTGCATCTTTCGAATCTTCTGGCTTACAGTAATAATATAGGGTCGAAAACGCAAAAGTTGGGTTGAGATTGTGCTGCGATGCATTTCTACCAAGACCTGAGTGAAACTGCAGAACAGATCAGAACACATGACTCCGACCCTGGAGAGTATGGAGTACCGTTGCAGATGTCAGCGTCATCATAACTTCCTTGTTTCTTGCGAGTACATATCATGATTCACGTTACTACGCTTGCCACGGGTGTTCTTGAGAGTAGGCCCGTTGCTACTAGAGGCAACCAGGCCTGGAAAGAAGCTTCAGGGCGCTGCCTTTTCAAGCCTTCGCCCCTGTGTCTATGATGACAGCCAGCAGGCAAGAAATGGCAATGGACCCTAAACCCTACACCGCATTCAACATTCGGGTTAAGGAGATTGCAGCAATGATCACGAACTCGATAACCCCGAGCAAAATCTGAACCCGAAGACCCTAACGACTACTGCGAGACCCCTCCCGCCTCCAAGACGAGGCCGCATCCTGTTCTGAAGGGCTTAGGTTCTTGGGGGCTTAGGTGAAAGCTCAGGATTTGAGAGCTTGGGCTCACTCGGACATACGTCGGTCTTCGTCAGCCTTCAGGGCAGGTTGGGATCAAGCTAACCCGTAGAAGCCACCAAAGTTTGCCAACGCTTCAGTCCGGCGTGGCGATAACCGCGATCCGATCAACAAGTGTTTGAGGACATCCAAACCCCCAGAAAGTTCAGCGGCATTGGGTGACGAGTGACTCATATCCCATTAGTCGAAAACTAAAGGTCAGAGGTTTGAGGTTTGACCAAGATCCCACTGTAGGACAAATATTTGCGACGTTGGTATGATCAACTGATCAACAGCTACCCACATGGGCATTGTATATGCAGAGCAGCAAAACGAGCCGTGCCATGGGTTGCAGACAGCAGTCGCTTTGGGACGCCGTGCACAGTGGCATTGGCGGAAGGCGTGTGGCACAATCAACTTCTTGGCGATTGAAATCCCCGACTTGCAAGGCAACATCTGTAAGCTTTGACATACATCTTTAGAGTGACTGAGAATGCTGGGTGCAGTCATGAGTCTGCACAAGCTCCAAGAGATCCTGGGTACTGTATGCGTGATACCTACATGCAAGATTACGCTCAAGGGGCGCAGCTGCTTTTCTGGTTTCGGGTTGAGGCTTTGGCTTAAGGTCCGAGTTCTCGGCTTCAAAAACCTGCCTGTTGAGGCTGGGGCTGGGGATTTGCATGAATGAACGTACCAATAAGACTTACAGCAAGCCTTAAAAAGGCTGGGGAAGGTTTAAGGACGATCATAGCTGATATTTTCTGAAATTTACGTTACAGGGATGAGGATCATCATATGCCAGCCTTCTGGTTGCAAATAAGACCGAGGGATTGGGGCTGGGGCTTCCGAGGCTGAAAGCACGGAATCGCGCTAGCCAGAAATATCGACGAACAAGCATGACAAGCTTCCGTACCACGCAGACGATGCTTGCAAGAGTATGTCTTCAGATCTCGCGTTGCAGCATCTTACACTCCACACATCGCTTAACTCTCCGGTTTGCTGGATGTCTGTTTTCCGCTGCCCATGACCTTTAATGGTTTCTTCGTCACCCTTGCTCTTATTGGTGACCTTCCACGTCCTCCGAAGACTCATGGTTCAGAATTCTTCCCGTGGTGTAAGGTTCAGGGTTTAGGGACTTGTGATTTGGGGCAACTTTGTGGGAAGCCACTTTTGATTCGATCGGAAAGCAGACGCTCGGATCTCAGATCTCGGTAAACCTTCATCACCACATGGGTAGGTCTCTAAATTAGGGTCCCTTTTGGGGGTTCTTTTTACAAGGGTGCCATACTATATCGGTGACCCAAAAAGGGACCTTAATTTCGAGAACTACATCCGCCGGATTAAGGAGCCTTAGCAGGCCCTCTGAATTTGATTCTTTGCGACTCCGCACCCCGAACTTCCAAGAAAGCCGCGCTGCAGCTACAAGTTCCGGCCTGTGCAGATGAGGGTGCCCTGAGAAGCATCGACCTTGACCTGCCACTGCGAAAGTTTAGGGGATTACTGGGAGTTGGGGTTTAGGGTTTAGGGTTTAGGGTGTAGGGTTTAGGGTTTAGGGTTTAGGGTGCGATGGAATTATGGCATGATGGGGAGGGCCGAGTAGGGTTCGCGCTTTGCGCAGGCCGGAAAAGAAAACAAATGCCCTCACCCAGTGCAGGAAGAGCGTGAAATTACACACCTGCGTGGGAACCTTTCATCTCAAACATCAAAATCACCAAAGCTTCACGCTCCGCTGCAAAGGCACTACTCTACGACAGCCCGCTACAGATTCGTGTGAGGGATCTATACAGCACTCCGAAGTCCGAGCCCAGGAACATGGAGCCTCCTGGACCACCACCACAACCACTGCTCCAAGCCTTAACCCTAAATGCTCTAAATCCTTAGGACCTCACCCAAATCCCACGACCCCAGAAACCTCAACCCAACCCGAATCCCACGACTCTAAAGGCCTAAAGGCCTAGAAAGATAGCTCCCGCGAAATCCACAAACCCTAAACCCGAAATCCACCAAAAAAACCCCAATCTGGCGCTTGGGGGCCTCGGCACGGCCCTTGCAATATTTGCAGGCCTTGCTTGGATCGATTGAGATGTCAGTCATCTGACCTGGGAGGATTGGGGCCTTTGAGTGTCAAGGGCGTCGTTTGACTTGGTGCTTTCAGAATGGGTTTTGGCGTGCTTTTTTGTATTTCCGGCTGCAGCAAGAATCCCCTGCTGCGAATTCTGTGTGCTCGAAGATGCGGGCTTGATGCTTCAGGGGGCTACAAAGATGTTCGAGCTCCGTCGTCTTACCCGTGTTGTGATCTCCACGCATTCTGGTTTCACGCGTGACCCCTGAACCCCAAACCCCGAAAGCCTCAACTCTCTTGCGATGAAGCAGAAGGTACAGCGTTTCAACCTGCCCGGACCCCACCTTCGGTCTTTGACCCGTAAGTACACAGCGTGCACAGAACTGAAAAAACAACGAACAAAGAGGCACAACACTGGCACCCACAGCCCGAGCTTCGATCAACCGATGATCCACAAGACTCTCACGAAGTCGACACCGCCCCTTAGCCCTGGGGCTCCGGCACGAGCCAGAAGGAGAAAGGGCTCAACCCCCATGCCCGCTAGGAAAAAGGGGGGGCTCCAATGGGCTTACAGTTGGGGGGGTAGGGGTTGGCTCGGCTAGAGGCAAGACTGCCGGAAGTGGCCTCTGCGCGGTTCATGACGCTCGGCTCAGATCATGTATAGGTCGAAGGACGGCTTAGTGTCAAGTCATGTGCTGGCATGATCAGGAAGACAGTCTATGTCGACGTGCTTGATTCTGATTCCTGCTCAAGGGTGCCAAGACATATGGTGCTTGCACGCATCTTGTGGGCTGGGCTGCCGTCTTGGCCGTCAGTGGGGTGTGAGAAGTTGTGGGGTCTTTCAGCAGTGCGAAAAGTGATGATAAGACTAGCGTTTATACACTAATGCTGTTGGTACTGGTACTACATCATTCTTACCGTCATTAGCATAACCGCGGACCGTCGTTTCATCTCCGGACACACCGGACTCCTGCTGCTTGTGCCAAACGCTTCCACCAAGCAACTGCTGAGTAGACTGTCAGTCGGCAGCACTGAAGACCACCGTGACGAGACACGGGCGCTGAGCGCACTAGCAGGGCTCCAGGGAAGCCACAAGGCAGGGCAGATTGAAGCTACACGCAACATGCCGAACTTTCCTGCCTGCACTGTCCTCAAGCACCCTATACTTTCCAAACGCCGCATGATGAGGATCCCCAAAAAACTCCCAGCGAGACCGTACGCATGCGCAAATATGTCTGTAGGCTCAAGATCGCACGGGCCGGATCCAGAGTTCGGAATTGGGACTCACACAAAAACCCTTGGTCCCTCAGTTAGCTCCTGGCCACAGCTCTCCAAACAGGCAGACACCAAGGCCTTGAACTCTAAACGCCAGTCCTAGATGCCGAGACCTGGGACCGCAGACCCTCGACCGAAAATTCAAAGCTGTAAAACCTTCAATAGGGGCCTTTTCTTTCTTTCTTTCCGTGAGGCTAAAGGTCCGAAGGACGTGCCTACTGCAAGACAACGAATTCACATGTGAAACACAGCGAAAAAGCATCTTCCTCAGCGAACTCTCCCTGCAGCTGCAAAAGCCAATCGGAAAAGGGCCGCAAGTCGCAAGCATTGACCGGGTAGGCGAGACGCACTGGTATGCCGGTCATGGCGAGCTGGACGAGCCGTCCGGATAGGCAAAAGACCCACTCAATCCATTGTCGCACCCCACGAAGGAGGTGTACAGGGCAGGCACTAGGCTGAAGGAGGGGCCGGAGAGCAGAGGGAGGAGCCGGAAAGGAGATGCAGAAACCCGATGCATCTGGGAGTGAGCCAGGCCGGAGATCGTCAACAGCAATCTCAACAGGAGGGCGCATATCTAGACCCCAGTTTTGGATCCATGCGCTGTCGAGGCGGCCGCTCCAGCAGACGGGCTTCAAGGGGTGCAATCCCGCAAATCGAGCAGGAGTTATGTAAGGACGAAGCGTTCCTGTGTCAGAAGGATTCTCAGCCTCATCTGCTTTACCAGCAACCTTATCGCAGAGATGCTCAGGCCGGAGAATCAACAAGACGTCCGAACATGCGGAGGCAAGCACAGGATTTGACACCGTCATCCGCCATTCCTCAAGTGTGCAGCGAAGGACAGGAAGAGGTGCAATGCATGCTGCGACCAGATCATAGAGCTCCTGGTCGGTTGCCTGGGTAAGTGGTCGAAGGGCGCTCTGCAGTTCGGGACATATTTCGGGACCCGGTTCGCTCGAGGCCCTAATCCCGGGACCCGGTTCAGCCGGCGTTTGCACATGTGCAGTAGAAGTGTCGACCGCATACAAAAGGTCCGGCTCGGAGGGGTGCATAAGGATGCGCAAGCATTTATTGGAATGCTTCAAGTGCAGACAGAGCTTGGCAGGGGTGGCCAACCGCAGCCCGCAGGCCTGGCAGCAACGTCCGCGGGCTAGTCTTTGGGCGGGATGATGATATGAATGCGCACGATGTGCATGGGCCCCCCAGGCCTGTCTAGTCCGAAAGGCCAGCTTGCACGGGAGGCATGCATGGACACAGTCAAGCAAGCCAGGAACGTCCGAAGGAGGAGTCGGCGGCCATACCGTTCGGCCAAAAGTCTCGCACGCAGCACGAATCCGACAGATCTCAATATGCCAGAGCTCGGCCCGTTTGAGGAGGCCCTTGAATCGTCCTGGAGCCGAGAGCATCATGGCCTCCCATTGGGGCCAGCAAGCAACAATACCCCCCAAGTCGGTACAGCCTCCGATGGCTTCGAGCAGCCAGTCCGCCGCAAGGCAGAGCCCTTGTGTGAAGGCAGCGAAACGTTGCATCAGAGCCCATGCAAAGTCCGGGCCTGAGCGCACCATAAGGAGCAAGAATCGAAGCCGTTCTGCGGAGAGCAGCGAACGAGGGCAAGGAAGCCCAGTACGGGACAAAATCTGTGACTCCGTGACCCGCCAAGCTTCAGCATGCAATCCAAGGAGCTGCCGGTAAAGACTAATGATCCCCCCTGAAAAAGCCTTCCATTCAGAAGGACGCAAGACAGGCCACGTGCCACACCCGGACAAAATCGCAGACAACACATGTGAACGGAAGAGGGCCGAGCGCTTGGAGATGTCAATGCGCTTGCACGCAAACAAACGCGGTTTCCCCTCCCGAAAGGCTGTGCGGCCTGCTGCCATTCTGTGCTTAATCTCAGAGAGCAAGCTACCATCCCATGAAAGAACCGAACCAAGGTGCTTGTAGGAGGTAACCAACTCCAAGTGTACCACCCCTGAATTTTCCGGCCAAACAGGTAGCTTTCCACGTAGGACCGTGAAGAGCTCACGACGGGCTTCGCGAGCGCCACGTCCGTGAACAGATACAATGGCGGCGGTTTTGGTTGGGCCGAGATTGGCTGTCAAACCATGTTCAGGGAGCACGTCGAGTGTTGCCGCAGCAACATCGCCAAGTGCCTTTCGCAGAGCTCCAGGCTCAGGGGCCGTGACAAAGGACGCCAGGTCGTCCGCAAACACAACGTCCTGGACGGCCAGCTGACAGGGGGCTCCACAAGGCTCCGCAGGGAAAGGACTACGAGTCCCTGTCCAAGTAACCGTAGGTGCGGTGTCCACCACAGTTTTCTGCGAGCGTCTGACTAGAACCCGGCCAAAAAGCAGGTTAAAAATTACGTCCGCGAGCGCGCCCCCAGGGCGCGTGCCCCTGTGGGTACGCACAAGTGTAGTGTCATTTGCTAACACAAACCACGTGTGACTATGCAATTCGCGGGCAAGCTCGACAAAGAGCGACGAGGAACCCTGCTCACACAGGACGGGTTGATCAGCAATGTGCGATTGCATGACCTGCAAGTCAGCGTCCGTAAGGCCCAGCGTGGCAGCTATGGAGCTGACGCTCCGGTCGCCGAGATCAGCGCCCAAAATGGTCTCCCGAACAACGCTGTAGTATGCCGCGGCAAGGTCGACGAAGAGGATGCTAGACGCTTGTCCAGCGGCGCGGGTGTAAGCCAAGAAGGCCCTGGAACAGAAATGTCCGAAGTGGGCCGAACAGCCTTTCCTCCCTCCAAGCTGAACTGGCAACGCATGGGGGAGCCATTGGGAAGTTGCTAAACCCCTGACCGACCTGTGGATAGCCTTCGAGATACATGACTGCACGAGGATGCCTCGATGGCCCGTACAGAAGTGTTGCAAGGCCGGGTTCGGCTTCGGAATGTGATGCAGAAGCCCACCTTTGAGTCCAACCGCTTCCGCAGCACAAAGAGTTGTTTTGAGCATGACGGGCCAAAAAAGCTGCGCCATGTCGGCACTAAAGAAATGGCAAAGTGCCGGCGGTAGCATGTCCGGGCCACAAGCTTTGGCAGCAGCAGTGGCACGGAATGACTGCGCAAGTGTTTCGATTGTAGGCACATCCTTGATCTCAACAAGGTCAGTTCCATTGAAAGCGGTGTGCCATGCCCTACAAGAAGCTGCTAGCGCGTCCGCAGAAGTCGGCACGCCATCTTCAAGGGCACTGAAATGCTCGCGCCAGGCAGTTTGGGCATCAGCAGCGGAACCACACACTGTTCCATTTTTGGTATAAAGCAGAGGCAGGGGATCGGCAGTGGTCCGGCGAAATCGTTTCGGCTTGAGAACCTTCTTTACTGAGCGGTGCAAGCTGCCTGCAGGGCTTTGTTGTATCTCATCAGCGACTGACACGAAGTAGGCCGCTCTGTCGGCCCGGCATTGATGGCGCAATGCCCCGCCCGCTCTATGAAGCAACAGGCAAGATAGGGCGAGTTTATGGCGGAGATCCCATAACCACTTACCAGTGAAAAGGGTACAGAAGCTGCCGCCCCCCGGCTTCCAGGCCAGGAAGGCGCACCGCACTCTAGTCCAGTCTAAGGCAACCTTGCGGGCTCGGATGCAGTGTCGAAGGGTACCTACGAGTTTATGTAGGGCCTGTGTGGTATCCGAAAGATGCAAGTTTCGCAAGCGCCGGCTAGACGCTGGAAAAAGACGTGCTAGACTGCGGTACAGGTGGTCGACCAGAACGGCGGCATGCTCGCTAACATCAACCTTCCAATCAGGTCTTGGTGTAGCATGAAGCACGGTCTGGACAGCATCTGCATTGTCTGGGTGAGAAAGCGCCGCAACGTCGATCTTGACTGGGCGTCGAGCCCGCAACTGTCTGGGGAACTTAAGGTTGGCGGAAAAGCAGGCAGCAAAGTGATCAATGCAAGCATGCCCTGTGGAAATCCCAGGGTCAACCCAGGCTTGGCATTCGCCCGCTCTCCAACTGAGCGGGACGCCCACGAAATCAGATCGGGCCAACGCACCGTTACGATGAAGGCACAGGGTGCCCCCATCGCCTCTCATGACTTCGGAAAAGGTAGCAGGGAACCAAAGGTCAAGCTCCAGAGCTAGAGCATGTAAGGCGGCCCCAGACAGATCCTCGGGGTCCGGCTGATGCGATCCGACTGCTCGGCTGGGGTTGTTGCCCAACCGACAATTGCCGTCAAGTAGGAAAAGCCATGGTTGGCCCTGGCTGAAGGCTCTGCAGAGCTTTCCGACTTTCTGCCACCAACTCGCGCGAGCCTCTTCGCTGTGGGCGCGATGGGGAGCATGACCGACAAGTACACGAACATTAGTCTGTCGGAACAGCATACTGGCGAGGAGTACGGTTGGCTCAGCATGCAGAACTGCTACAGTTCTGGGATGGAATGGGCTGTTGGAAGCCACCCACAATTCGACACCAAAGTTGACGTCAGTATCACAGCCAGATGCGAAGCGATGATATCGTTGGCATTTATACGTTCCCGGGGGTGTGCGGCATTCCTGGAGGCCAGCAAGATGCACGCCGCGAACTTCCAGAGCATTTGCCAACAGTGTGGTACGCCCGATCGCTCCATGCAGGCCGGCCGCTGGACCGGGAGCAACGCCACCCAACAGGGACAGCACGTTGTATGTAACAACGTGAATAGCCAGGGAGTCGGTATTATCCTCAGCTGCTGGGGGATCAGCTGGAACCGCGCGCAAGAAGGGTGCCATCAATGCGGCGGTCCCGATGAAACTGATCAGTCCGCCATGAAAGAAGGTCATTCTGGAGAGCAGGGAACTCTGCGGGCCTGTTTCTCGAAAGGCAAAGCTGGGGTAGCCATTGGCTGACAAATCCAGACTGCCGTAACCAAAGAGAGAGGTCAATCGAGAAAGGGAAGACCGAAGAACGGCCGGTAGACCCAAGGAAGGCCAATCCATCAGCCAACTCATTAGCACAATCCCCCGCGTGCCCATACACGTGCTGGAAGTGTATGGGGCGATCAGAAAGACCCCTGAGGGCTGTGAAGAAGCTACGGGCAACGACACAGAGGGGGTGGTCCCGCATGTAGGCCTTGCCAGCCACTCCGTCAAGCGCGGAAATGTTATCGGCTCGAAACAAAATAGCACACTGCCCGGGGAGCTGCAGACTAGCGACAGCCGCCCAGAAGAGGCCGCCAACCTCAGCAAGATAGGCGTCGAATGTCGCAGCGCCTGCTCTGCTGCCTGGTGAAAGGAAAGGCCGAAACATGTCCATGGACCCATAGATGCATCCAAGGAATGTGCCGGGAAGCTCATGAGTACTGGAGGATACTGCACTAAGGCATACAGCCCATCCTGCCTGTCCTGACTTGGCGCTGAAGGAGCCATCCGTGGTTAGAACCAAAATTTCCCCTGGGGCGGGAGAACGGCCTACCTGCCCTAAAGTAACCCATTCATCGAAGCGTGAAGCTTGGGGAACATCGCCCGGGGGTCCCTGCAGCGCCGCGAAAGGGCGAGTGTGCGTGAGACTGGCCAAATCCTGCATAGAGCAGGGCAATAGGCATTGACGGCCGTCGAGGTCGAAAAGCTCTGGTTCGGCATGTCCGGTCATATCGCGCTGCCTATCATCGGGTATCGGAAAGTCAATGAGTGCAGGCAGGCGCAGAACAACGCGAGTCGACGCATGATCGGTAAGATCAACAGAGGTGTGCCTGTTCGAGACAGTGGCTCGTCCAACACCGTCATTTCCGGGGTGTGCTTCGCCGAAAAGAGCAGTAAAATGCTCAACGAGAGCCTCTATCAAAGTAGCAGTAAGGTAGAATGCTGTGCAATCGGTACGTCCGGCTGCCTCTTCAAGCAGCGTTCTGTAATTCCCGGAACAAAAGCCCGAGTCGTCAGCAGCATACCACCCTTCGAGATTGGAATTGTCAGCCGCAACAGGAAGCCTGTGGATATGGTTGAGGCTTGTTCTG
Organism: Symbiodinium sp. CCMP2456; assembly: GCA_905221635.1. Classification (NCBI taxonomy): domain Eukaryota; class Dinophyceae; order Suessiales; family Symbiodiniaceae; genus Symbiodinium; species Symbiodinium sp. CCMP2456. Next base: position 30,516 of record CAJNDV010032104.1, on the reverse strand, counting down.
CAGGGAGTGGCCACCGGCCGAGATGGTGTGCGAACAGCTGTAATGCAATCAACGCCCGGGGCACAAGCTGGTGTTGCTGGTGATCCCATGGGGGGGAAAAGCTGCATGCCCGCAACCCCAACTCCATCGGGCCCGCCGAGAAACCCAATGCAGAACAAGGCCGGGATGAGGTAGCTGCTATGGCGGCCCGCAACTCGCGGGCATAAGCAGAAAAAACCACAAGTAGCAACAAGCTGGCCTGCAGCACGACAGGCAAATGCAGCATCAAGCAGGCCGAGGCATCCGCAAACGAAGGCGACAATGGTGAAGGCCTCAAATTGCACCGCACTCGGACCACAGAAGTTCCGAGCAGTAGACTCTTGGCGGACCGAATCAATGGCTGAGTCCCGCGGCTGCGAAGGACCAGAGGGATACGCTCCATTGTGGCTGTTTTCAACCGGTGGTTGGGGATCAGTGCGCCAAGCATGTAAAGAAACATCATATGGCGCGGGCGAAACCTGATCATCACCAGTAGCCGGATTCAAAGCCAACTCCGGGAAGTCATGTGAACCAAGGAAAGGACCTGTCCATCAGTGATGCGAAGCCAATCTCCGGTAGGAGGGCTAGGTTGCACGAGAACTGTCCATCCATGGGGAACACTCCATTCAAAACCCTCTTGTATCTGACGCACATTGATCCATCCATCATCGGACGGGAGCCTGCGCCACCCCCAAAGGAGTTGTCGACAATCCAGCAGGCCGGTAGGAAAGGGCTCTCTTCGAAAGCTCTGGCCGACAGCGACGACGGCTTGGCTGGGACGCCCGAAACAGGCGGCATCCTCCTGACGCGGGTCGGAAGGAGTCAGAACCAAGTGAAGGACATTGAGCTGAAAAAGAGCGGCAAGATCCGACCGATATTGAGTGGAACGGTGAGGGTGAAGGATGAAATTTCGGACCCGAACGTCCCCGACACTGCAATAACAGGGCTCAGCCGTGTCGAGTGGGAAGGGAGGGCCCTTCTCCCAAGCAAACGGAGAGGAAAGCATATGCGAAAGAGACACCGCCGGAGGAAGGGCATGTCCGACCGGCGCAAAACGGAAACATTGTCCCGTGCTGGGAAGGAATTCCTCGTCATCACCAAGGGCAACATTGTGGTCCGGCACAAAGACCGCAAGTGCCGAGGTGGCATGTAAACCCGCGGCAGCCAAGAGGGAAGCGCGGGTGACCCGTCGGGGAACCCAAGAAGCAAAAACCCGGCCGTCATGAGCGGAAAGGTCCAAGCAGACCACGGCGTCGCGTTGCAGCCAAGCTGGCGTCATAATCAGAACGGCCCACTTGAGGCTGGGCTGAGGCCACACGGGGACGAGTCGGGGAAAAACCCAAACCTTATCCCTATGCCTGCAAGTGTCAACAACCTCAAGTGCAGTCTCGACCCCTTGCGGGAGCAGCAACGCCACCTCGAGCACCTCCATCTGGTAATCGGGAGCAAGAATGACGAAGATTGTGTCGACAAGCACCGAGTCTTCCTGATCCTCGGTAGGAGGGACATCGCTGTCATCAAGAAGGGGGAACTGCGGGTCAGGAGGCATAAGAGGCCATTGGAATCCCAGCTGTTCAGTGGCCAACTGTGCATTCTCAACGGCTGTAACGGCCGAGGGAGCGCTGATCTTGCGCACTTTCATCGACGAAATAGGAGTCGTTCCCCGCGTGGAGGCAATTACTCCGAGGGGGGACAGACTGCTTTAGCCTTTCTCGATGTTTCCCAGGACAACAGTGGTCCGCGTCATTCCACACCGCCATCGGCAGGCTGTCGAGTAGCCATGTGGTGCCCAGAGTACAGTGAAGACGCTCTCCTACAGAGCACTCTCGGCCCCACCTCTGTCCTCCAGCCATCGACTTTCTTTGGCGGTTCTGGATTTATTCTTTCCCCTTCCTTTGTTCTGGGGCACAGTGACCTGCGTTCGTTCGCTTGCCAGGGGGCGCTGCTGATTACTGCTTTCGATTCCGGGCTACCTGGCTGTGCTCCGAACCAGGCCTATCAAGCTCTAGCTTGGGATGGCTCCCCAGACAATGCAACGTCTTTCCGGCTTTTACAAGAGCATGCCCATGCTAGTGTTGGGGCCTGAACCGGCCGCAGGGGGCCCCTCACCGTGGCTGGTGTGGTCACGCTCGTCGGGGCCTGGGCTATCTGGCGGGGGAGCCGACGCCTCCTCATCCAACATGTCCTCGACAAAAGCAATTTGAAGGACCTGTCCGTCGGCGATGACAAAGCAAACCTCATTGCCGTGGTGTGCTATGTCAGCCCCTGTGATAGAAACAAGGTACTCCGCCGGACAGATCGAGCTGAACCGATCAACAACCCGCTGGACGGGGTACCAAGGCTGGCAAACTATGAACCAGTCGAAACCTTGAAGAATACGCCTGGCATCGATGAAAACAATCAGCCTAGAGTCGATCTTCCTCGAAGGTGGGCAGAGCAATCGGCTGATGGCTTCGGTGGCAACGAGCACTCCACTTGCAAGGAAGCCGGAGGGAAGGCAATCCCTGACTGGCGGGCTGGCGGTTTTCAGCACAAGCTTGTGCTCCTCAATCTGTAAATGTGCAGCTAGGTCCTCTCGGAAGAAACCTCGCCTACCTGCCTTGACTTCGAACAGTGTCGGCTGAGCGTCAGTGAGAACCCAGAAGAACTGGCCAGGCACACAGCCGGGGCCTGGGATATCAGCTCTAGGGTCCCATGAGGAGCTGAGCTCCAGCTTAGTTTGCAGATCGAAAACAGCTGGAGCTCCACTGAAAGGTGGGAGCAGAGAGACCAATATGCCTGCCGTAAGGGTTATGGTCTGTCCGATCTGTAAAGGTCTGGAAAGGCCATGCACATAGACCTCAAGGTCAGCATCCGCGGGAAAGCCCGCCGCTAACAACAAGGACTCGCGATTGAGTCGGGGAAAGAGCAGGATTGCAAACAGCGACTTCCCGACTCGGCTACAGTCTATGAGGACGATAGGCCTCGTAATCTGCCAGTCCGGTGTGGCAATTGCAACAAGAGCATCTGACGAGGGCTGTGGCGTGACAGGGATCAGTTGCGGGAAGTGCATGCTCAGATCAGTATCCCTGTCTGCCTGAACCGCCTGCAAGAGTGTAGCGACACTGCAAGGGAGAGAGGCAAGAACATTGAGCATTTCGGGCGCCATTGCGGGGGCGTAGATGAAGGCTCGAACTTCTGTCAGACCGCTAGCAGAAGCCGCAGAATGATCTGAGGCAACCCTGGAGGGAGGAGGAACCTCCAGAGGAGCTGGAAAAGAATGCGGACCAGGAGGCGTGTCTTCAGCATGTCGGCGAGATTCGGGAGTCGGAATCGCGTCAGACACCCCTGGCATGTCGGCAGCTTCCCAAGCATCGGTAGAAGAACCTTGCCCGTGCGACCCTCCTAATGCATTATCGACCGGGGCCGCGTCCCAGCTGGGAGCATCTTGCGCGGTCCAAAAGGAGGCCTCATAGTCCGCCACAGCATTCCAGCTGTGCCCCGCCGGGGCTGAGGTATCGATGCTCTCCGCGGGAGCCATCGGCGGAGGTGCAGAATGCTGAGGTTGCATGGGTGCAGGAGGGGGCGGTCCTCGAAGCCTATCGCCGTCTTCCCTAGGCATAGGCCAAGCAGGGTGTCTAGGCCCGGGTGAACTGGAAGACGAGTCTGTATCAAGCTCCTCAGCATAGAAAAGGAGGATTGAGGAGCCCTGAATCGAAACATAATCACCTTTTCTACGACCTCCGTGAACTCCTATCCGACGGGCCTGCGGTAGCTCCACCCCATTATCAGACATGATGCTGGGGATATGGAGTTTGGGTACGTTGGAATGCACGCACGCAGGCTTCAGGCCCAAGGGGCGGAAGTCACACAGAGTGAAGTAGTCCTGCCGCTCGCGGGTAGCATCGGTATCAGCAAGCGGCGGCACATCAAACACTGCAACCAACTGCGGGCAGAAGTGTCCTTGGACGTCAAGGTCCGGTACGTGAAAGGTGCACATCGAGACCCGACCAGGAGACAGGTTCATACGAGCCATTACATGATCAACAATGGTCACCCCGTAGTGATGATGGGGTTGCACACAATAGCGCTCGTTCCGATAAAGGACACAAACACTGTGGTGCAGTTCCACATTGTGAAAATGATGCATGGGCCCCCATCGAGCCTTATCTTCCAGAGCTTCGGCTCTATGTTTGGCAAATGCCGTGTCCACATGGGGGACGGCAGTGACAACATCGCCATCGTTAAGGGTGACTAGTGCCTCTTTTGGCCATGGCCTGGAGCGGCAGCCTACGAAAAAACGAAGACTGTCCAAATCGGCATTTGTCAACGGCCCCAAAAAAGCAAGTAGTGCGGAATGCGACAAGGTACGAGGAAGCACCGTGGCAAAATAATGTCCGCCCACTCTGCTGAGATCCGCAACCACTGCGGCTTGTCCGTCTCCAACGTGGCGTATGAGGGAGGAGAACCGGATGACCGATAGGTAGTCACTAAAGCGCTGGGGCTGAAGGGGAACTACACTATCCATGACTCCGTCTGGGGTACCGGGCATGCAATCACAGATAACATCCAGCACCTTGCGAAGATCATCGTTTGGACCCGTAGGGACTGCAACAGCCTGGGGCTTATAGTAGGGAGTGTAGACATAGACCCCTAACATCTGTCGATCATCGCCCTCGGCAGTGCGAGACGGGGGCCACCGGGCATCATGCAAGCATAAGCTCTCCGCAGTCCTTCGGGCACGGTCCGCATCAAGCCAGGGAACCTCTGGGTATCCAGCCCCAACATGAAAGGTGAGCTCATCAGGATGCAGTGCATGCGGTGCACGGCTGGCAGCAGGCGGTGCATCCGGGTCAAGAGGTCGCGCCATTGCATGTGTTGAAGGAAGAGACATCAGCCAAACAGGCGCAAGGAACCTCAGGCCAAATGGGCCGCAATGACCTGGGATGCCGGAACAGCCCCAGAGGATACAGCAAAATGTGGCAAACATGTGGTGACAGCCACCTGCGGGGCGGTCCTTGCTGCGCCTCAAACCTCGTCTGCCATGCTTATTGCGCCAAACGCTCCAGTCGAGAATAGGGGACCCAACTGCACAGGAGCCTAATGGCAAGGCAACGGACCGAACAGGACCATCTGCTGCAGCAGTCCTCATGCTGCGCGGGCAGAAACGCAGAAGGGCACCTCGGCAAAGAAGGCCGCATAGCACAACCAGCACATTGAAGCTAAAGCTGCGGGCCATGGAGTGCAACAGCACAGCAGTAAGCTGATAAAAAAGACATAGACTGGTTGTGCCGCAGACGGGGTCGCTGTCCCAGAGCCACCGATACAGCTGTTTGGCACACCCGTCTGCTAAGCAAATGCTTGTGTCGGTGCCGGAAAATGGAAGGCTCGACCGGGAGCGCTTGTGAGAAAGCTCGTCCGGGAGCATGGCACAGGTACCCTTAGGGGTTAGGGGACTAAACCCTAAGCAAGGCCTAAAAAGGAGAGCATGGGTCATCCCAGGCCAGGCAGTTGTGAATCCAAGACATGTGGTCGTTGCCCCAGAGCGACCGATGCAACTGTTTCGCACACACATGTCAGGAAGGGTATTGGCAGCACAAAGAAGTGCACAAGGGAAGTGCTTGGGAAGACTCAAAGGCGGAGTCTGTGGCGAAGGGAACGGCACGCAATCACAAGCCCAGTGATTCGAGCCATTCCGCGAGGAGACAAGGCAATAGACGCACGGCTCAACCAGCAAAACAACTGGAGGCCGGGCGAAAAAGCCCGCGAAAAGGAGGCAACGCCGCAGGGGCACAGAAGTGCAGTGCAGAGAGAGCCAAAGCTGATAAAGACAAAAGGACCTAGTTGGACTCGCCAAGTCCATATATACATCCTGGAAAAGCCGAGAGCCGTGCTGTACAACCAAAAGAACAACATCGGCTTGCTCCAACCGAGAATAACCGAAGACAAGCAATCCGCCATCAGAGGGATACCTCCGAAAGCACGGCAGAAGCCGCGATTCGAAAGCACCATCGTCAGGGAGGATGCAGCCTCCAGTCCTTCTCGGGGAAGCAGGCGCTACCCGGGATGGTGTGCAGCATCCTGGCCACTGAGCTCGTCGTCGTCGTTCACGATGCGCACTGAGTGAAGGCCGGAGCCCCCTTGCAGAGTCGCCGCTGGATCCAAACCAGAGGAGACCATTCCTTCTGGAAATGCCTGGGCAGGTCGTCCCATGCCAAACGGCTCCAGGGCGCGCCGACGATGAAGGCGTTCCTGTAGGGTAGGGCTCTTTCCATATGCTTCGGGTGCAGCATCTGGTCCCGGCGGTGGCTCCGATGGTGGAGGAGTAGGTGCAACTGCCGGCCTCTCCGCGCTCGGCCGGATCATAGGTGGTTGACACGCATTTCCAGGGAGGCCTGTGCCAGGAGGCGTAGCCACCGGTGAAGGAACGTATGAGTACGGATCGAAGGCTGCCACTCCTGCATCGGCAGCAACAAGGCCCGGTGGACCGACAGCCCGCTCTTGGTGAGGTGTGCGTGGTGCCGCGGTTGTCGGTCTCGTGGGGGTAACCAGCGAAGCCCCCAGCGCGCGCCTGACCATGGCATCTGTTGCAGATGAGTCTTCTCTGGCCCATTCCGCAAAGACTGCCTCCACATCCGGGCCGCCGGACATATCCACGTCTCCGCTGGGGTGCACCGGTCGGGACTCCCCGACAAAAGCAGCTCTGAGCCCCATCCGCGCAAGCTCTTGTGCCTCCTCGGCCTCGAGGATTTCCTTGTCCAGCCGTTCCAGATCTCTTGAGAAGCGAGAACGCTCGCGGCGAAAGGCCTCCTTCATCTTGGCTTCGAACTCGCTCCACTTTACACCGGCGGCCTTGTGGGCCTCTCTGAGCTTCAACACCTTCTGCTCCGCCTTTCTTGTAACATTCAAAGCGGCTTGGATTGCAGGGGTGGTCGAACCACGAGGCAGCGAGAGGCCGCCATCGTTCTGCCCAGAAGCATTCGGTCTTTCTGAGGGAAGGTTGACCGATGCGTATGTAGGAAAGACTGGATCCGTTCGCGAGGCTCCCTGATTCCAGGGACGTTGCTTGTCCTTGGTACCACTGCCACCAGGCGAGTAGGCACCAGGCCAGACTCTGTATCCGCCTGAGTTCCATGGCTGTCCCTGCTGCTGTCCGTGCTTGTTGCCACGTCCCATACGTAGCGAGTAGACAAGGTTCGCAGCAGTTAGGGGGGCAGTGCCGTGATGGCGTGCCACGTCCAGAACTCTATGACGACCGGGATGCAGTCCGCGTCGAAGAAGGCTACGAGTGGTGGACCGCCGTTTCCGTCGACGCCGATGCCAGCCAGGGGACGATGGTATGGCGAGGCGTCAATCGCACCGTCTTCGGTGCTGGGGCAACAGCTATCGCCTCCTCACGGCGTATTCTGAGCCCTCAATAGGGGCCTTAATAATTAGAACAGGGTTTTGGGGGCTCCTTATTATTGTTAGTATGATTATTATGACTATTATAATAAGCACCGAAGCACCGCCTCCGCAATGGTCATCTCTGCTGCTTACTTCCTGCAGGGAAGTCCGCAGAGACGCCTCATGAACATGCAGCACACTGATCCCAGCAGACAAGGGTCGGGCTTTGCATGTATGGACTATCCCGCACTCCCTACACCCTCCATTCCCTCAAGACAATAAACCCCTAAACCCCTAAGCCCTAAACCCCTAAACCGCCTAAACCGCCTAAACCGCCTAAACCGCCTAAACCGCCTAAAACCCTAAA
>CAJNDV010032104.1:4948-15037 GCA_905221635.1 Symbiodinium sp. CCMP2456 | reverse complement strand
AAAAAGCAAACACATTTCATCACCCAGAAGCAAGTCCAAAACCAAGAGGCCGAGTTTGCAAACTCGGCAAGTCGATATTGAGGCTTCTTATGATGATCGTACATGACGAAAGTGCTGTAAATACCGAGTAAAGCGGATGTGCTCTTAAGATGGTTAGAGCAAGTGTAGTTGGTAGGGGGGGCGCCTACTACTACTACTACTCCTCCTGCTGCTGCTGCTGCTACTACTACTACTACTGCTCCTACTACTACTACTACTACTACTACTACTACTACTACTACTACCACCCTCCTACTCATTTTCCTCCTGCTCCTCCTACAAGCTCCAAGTATGGTGCTTGTTGCCGGGCGCACTCACGACCTGCAACTGCCAAGGAGCGTGAAGCGTCTCATTGCTCAGTAAGGCTTTGTTGAAACCCGGGAAAGCGATTGAGGCGGCTTCCTCGAAGGTTGCCCCACACTCGGCCTTGCCATGAACATGTGCGAAGAAATTGACTGCTTATGGCTTCTACCCTAGGCCTTGGGGCTAACATGCATACCTGTGTCTTTGACACCAAAGCACTCAAACAATGGATCCCCGCATCTGCCAGATGTTTGGAATTGCAACATGAGTCTCGATGAATGTGGATGAAGAAAACGCACATGAGGATGCTAATGGTGGCAGTGATGCTGATGACAACGACAATTATGACAACGGCTGACGATGATGATAATGACGATGTTGGTTAGGATGATGACAGTGACATGAGCACGACGGACAGGGGAGTGGATAATGAAAGGAAGAAGCGTGTGGGCATCCCGGGGATGTTGATGATGACTTGCCTCGTGATGACTATGAACCTTCTATCTGCGCCCAAAGCAGCCTGCAATGCGTTGGTCAAGAAGCAATGCGAGAAGAACGGGAAATTGGCAACAAAGAGCTTGACTCCAGCAAGCAGCGCCGAAAGCTTCTCCTGAATTCACATGTTGGATTGCCACTGCATTTACGGGTTCAGGTCCCAGCTTGACCTGGGAGGGATGTCCTGAATTACACCTGTTCCAAAACTCCCTCTAAATCCTAACCCCTAAATCATGAATATCGGGTTTAAGGTCAAACCACAACCCATCGATGCACCATGAACACAAATCTCGATCCCCACCCCTCCAAAATCACCAGGCCCAACACGCATGCGAAAGAGACTCCCGGAAAGCAGTCGGAAGCAGCCAGTAGAAGAATCCTTGCCTTTTCAAGCTCCCTCTTTCCCCGCCCTCGCGCCTCCTCGTCGGCTTCGGTCCGATGGTTTTCAATCTTGACGAGCTTCGGTGCCAAGACGGACCACAAGAAATTCCCGCCCTGTGTCCGAGTGCAGCACAGATTATGTAATTTGACAAAGATCCGAAAAAGGTTGGTGCAAAACGCTCTCAGGCTCGATGCTTGCAAAAAGCCGGTGAGTGCGCCGGGAATGAAACGTGATCAGCTCGCAAGATGCACATGATGACACGAACACCTGCGAAAAACACTCAATTTACCATGTTCGATTGCCGATACGCCAAATCCCAACTAAGGCACTAAGGCAGAAGGAAGGCCACAAGAATTGGGTCGTACAAAACTTCCTGGCACAGAAAGGGAGCACCGGACTCAAAACCCCCACCCGACCCTGCCAAACAGAAAGATGCTGCGGCCAAGAACTCGTCCAGCAGACGCGAGGCAAAGATTTTGGGCTCAGGGTTTGGGGGTGTAGGGGGACAACACAACGAGGTTTGGTCGTCACTAAGATCCACACAGAGGAATAGCAAACAAGAAAAAAGGGATGTTCCTCAACTTGAAGGGTTCGGGGTGTTAGGATCGCAGACCCTTCACCCCCAAACCCGAAATCTTTAATCCTGCCCCAGCTGGGCCCTATATTACACTGTACTAGACTATACTATACTATACTGTCTTATACTATACTATACTATACTGTACTATACTGTACTATACTGTACTATACTATACCATACTATACCATACTATACCATGCCATACCATACTATACCATACTATACTATATCGTACTATACTATACTACACTTTACTATACTATACGATACCATACCATACTATACTATACTTTACTACACTATACTTTGCTATACTATGCTACACTACACTCTACTATACTATACATCATATTGGGCCTTGATAACCAAGGTCAGCAACAGCGAGGAGACGCTGGCGAGCCATGAGTCGGTCGGAAGGTTGTACTGCCAGGTCAGGAGTGCGGTGATTCCACCCACGTACCTCTAACTGGAAAGAGGATAGGATAGGTCTGTGTTTTTGGAAGCTTTGGGGTTTAAGGTCTGCGTAGGATGCAGAATTTTACTTTGGGTTTCGAGGTTGGGCGTAATTAGGGTTTTAATGCATCTGCTGCTTGCTTTCTGGGGCTTGTGAGAGTGTGTTTGTGCTCGTGCTGGCGGAGATCAGATTTCGGCAAGGTCCAGGCTGCTATAAGTTCCGTGTAGGCAGAGAGAACTAGCAGTCTTTGCCGAGTTGCGCTGCAACGTATGCCACCGTGGCGAAGTTGACCACCATTTTGGCTCTCTCACCGGTTCTCTCGGGGTCCCAGTCTTTGTTTATCTGCTGAAAAGTCTCCTGCTCCGCCACACCCCAGTATTGCTTGGTCCGGGAAGTGTGCCTTGCGAAGAGTTGGAGGAGGGTTGCGGCCCAAATAGAGAAGAGCAGACAGAATCCTGTCCTGACCGATCCAACTTCTCTTTGTTGGATCACCCCAGCCATTCTCAGGATGAAGAAAACGACGCCGGCAAAGCCAGGAACCAACATGGACTGCGCCAGGTGCGCCACGAACTTGAAGTAGAAGGCAATTGCTTCACCGAAGTAGGGTCGAATCACGATGCTCGCGTTGCCAAAGGATGGGCTAAGCCAGTTCTTGTAAGTGAGAGTTTCATTGTGGATTTCCTGAATCTTCGCGGGACTGGGGCAGGGAAAATAGCACGTGATAACTCCCTGCTGCACCATCTCGTCCAGGCTCACCCATTGATCAAGCCAAAACCTCAAAGGAGGGACCACAGATTTAGGGTTTAGGGCTTGGGATCTGAATGCCTCCGTCCTGAGCCACAGACACTGCTTTAAATGTAATCCCTGAACCCCGAACTGCAGGACTTATGTCCTAAACCCTGGAACCGACTGAGAGATCGTCGCTTGTTCCGGGATCGGGTACTGCCAGGCAGTACTCAGCACTTTTGCTCGGAGTGCTGTACGTTTGTTGCTGCTTGCTAGTTTGCTTGGCATCATTCATCATGTAGCATTGTTTACTGCCTGCCCACTCGTTTCACAGAGTCTCTTCTTCTTCCGCAGGACTCTGTATACTCTCCTGTTGGTACATATCGGTTGTGATTACGATCCGAACCGTTGTGCATGATGATTGCATTTCGATTATTTGGTGTATACTATGCTCTCAAACATATATGTGCATGGGAGGTATAGACATCCGACACATACGTTTGAAAATTGTCAGAAGGTGTGGATGAAGATGCTATACTAGTAGTACCCTTTCTGATACTGGTGTTGCTACTAGTACTAGCATGCTTGATTTTACTATGCTCTGATGAAGATTGCAGTTAGGATGATGAGAACGGTGGTGATGATAGCGCTGACGGTGATGATGATGATGATGATGAGGAGGAGGAGGAGGGGGAGAAGGAGGAGGGGGGATAAGGTGGTGGACGATGACGATGATGATGATGATGACTATGACGATGATGACGATGATGATGATAGTGACGATGATGATAGCGATGATGATGAACATCATGATGATCACGAGTCAATGATGACGATGATAATGGTGGTTGTGATGGTGATGATGATGATGACGATGATGATGAGGAGGAGGAGGAGGAGGCGGCAGAGGAGGATGAGGATAAGCACGAGGATGGTGAGGATTATGATGATGATGATGATGATCCTGCAGGTCGTGGTGGTGCTTGTCATGATGACGACGATGCCCATTTCGATGTTACTGCTCACGAAGCGGACATAATTACATGCTTCCATGCGGTGTCCTTGGCCCTAAGGACCCACTGTCAGCACAGAGAGTTCGAACATTATTTCGCCATTGTGGCTTCGGGGAGCACAGGGGGACAAAGAGAGGGAGAGCGATGTAAATGATGCGTAGGATTCCGCCAGGGCTCTCGTTGACTATCGTTTAGTCTTCTGATTCAGGGTTCATGCCTGTGGCGAATTTCGAGGCTGCCGCAGTCTGCCGAGCCTAGCAGACGCTCTGCTTGAACCCCCTCGCCCCTAGCCCAGTCAGTTCCCGTTTCTTCATCGAGGGTTGAGACTCGACGGATGGGGGACAGGATTGAAGGCAGTGCTTCACTCTCACAATGCAGGGGATGTTGAAGATGGTACAAACCACCGGGATTCCCTTACTCTAAAAACCCGTGTAGAATTTCTATGTGCGACTCAGACTGGTGTTTTCCTGTCACCCCATATGTTCACAGTGAGTCCTGAGACAGGCCCAACGACAAATCCTGAACGAATCCTCAACCTCCAAGTCGGGGAAGACGTAAGACTCATCTGCACCAGGTAGCTCCAAAAGCCGAATAGCATCGATGCTGCGAAAGGGAGCAAACTTGTCCTGTTCCCAAACACGAAACTCAATGCAACGTGTGGTGGCGAAGTGTAGGTCCCACTGAGGCTATAAAGAATGCCAACAAAACTATCTGCGGCGTGGTGACACCCGTACGAGGATCGCAGTTGAAGGAGCTGGCGGTAGCCGTGGTGGCGGTGGCAGTAGCAATTTCAGTAAAAGTCGAAGTAGAAGGAGTTCTAGTATGTAGTAGCAGCAGGGGTAGTAGTCGTCGTGGTAGTAGTGGTTGAGGTAGCGTCCGTCATCATCGTCGGAGTAGCAGTCGTCGTCTCGGTGCTGTTGGCAGAAGTGGTTCTGGCGGTGGTTTTGCTGCTGCTGCTGCTGCTGGCGCTGCTGGCGCTGCTGGTCATCTTCGTCGCAATCGTAATCGTTGCAGCAGTAATAGCGGAGGTTGCAGTGGCGGCCGTCGTCGTCCTCCTCGTCGGAGTAGTAGACATAGTAGTGGTGGCAGCAGCAGCAGCAGCAGCAGCAGAAGCAGGTGCAGGAGCAAGAGCAAGAGCAGGAGCAGGAGCAGGAGCAGGAGTAGTTGTACTATTAGTTGTTGTTGTTCTTGTAGTCGCAGCAGCAGCAGCAGCAGCAGCAGGAGTAGTAGATAGTAGTAGTTGCAGTAGTTGTAGTAGTTGTAGTAGTTGTAGCAGTAGTAGTAGTAGTAGTAGTAGTCGTCGTCGTCGTCGTCGTGGTGGTGGTGGGCAGGAGTAACAGTAGTAGTAGTAGTAGTAGTAGTAGTAGTAGTAGAAGTATGAGTAAGAATAGTAATAGTAGTATTAGTAGTAATACTAGTACTAGTAGTAGTAGTAGTAGTAGTGGTAGTGGTAGTAGTAGCAGCAGTCGTCGTCGTCGTCGTCGCAGCCGCGGTCGCAGTCGCAGTTGTTGTTGTTGCTGTTGTTGTTGTTCATGGTAGTGGTGGCGGCGGCGGTGGTGGTGCTGTTGTTGTGGTCGTACTTGTCAATAGCAACAATAGCAACTGCTGTTGCCGATGACTTTGATGCGCTGAAGGTGGTGGTTCTGGACGGCTGCCTTATCTCGGAGTACCAGAAACTGGTTTCGACGATCATGGCAGCAGCTGGCTCAGATGGCTTCTCTTACGCAGAAACGACGAGCACACACACACACACACACATCGCCACGGACACGAATCAAAGAGTTTGCAGAAGTGTGTTGACAACCAGCGTCTCCAAAGCTCCGTGCCCAAAGTTTCAAAGCGACTCCTTCTCTGCGACATGGAAGCGTGTTCTCGCCAGGACGGTGCGCGCGTCATCGTTCTGCATGGGCGTGTGACCTTCGGGGACGGGAATGCATGAGGGAAACTGCCTGTTATGGCGTCATCATGTTCTCAATTAGAGATGGGGGTTTCCGAAAATAGGGGACCCTAATATAGTACCCCAAATGATAGGATCCTTATTATAAGGACCCAAAAAAAAGGTACCCCTTATTTTCGGAAACTCCCAGATTATGCCCTTGTGAAGACTTGGCTTACTCGGCTCGCCGATGTTTGTGCTGTATGGTAACCAAGGTTTGGCTCCACTTGTTGGTTGTGTACAACTGGATGCTGAAGTGCTTGGAGTAAACCCAGAGACTCCAAAACCCCTAAATTAAGGAATATACCTTAAATCATATTAGGGATCCTATTATAATTTAAGGTATATTCCTTATTTAAGGGGTTTTGCAGTCTCTGGGAAGATCTAAAGGAATCTGGCTTTCAGCAGCTTCGCTTGAAGGGCAAAACGTAGCTTTCGGGCGTGCGGAAAGACTGCTTTACTTAGGCCGCCCTTTCATCCCATAGCCAAAGCATACAACTAATGGTAAAATAATACTTAATCGTAGTAACAGCGATAATATTGTTATATATTACCTATATTTTATGTATTATAGTTTTCCGGATGAAGCTTGCCGGAGCCTTGCAACATGCCGCAAAGCACTCGGAGATGGTGTGACACTGACACTCCAAGCATCAATCTTTAGTACATCTGATTGCCTGTTTGAAGGCAGCTAAAGGTAGCAAACATCAAGACCCCCAATAAAATGAATTACCACAGTCGGCCGTGTGTAGATAGAAAATACTAGTAGTAAGGCCGCTCTAGTGAGATTCCCTCGCCCCGACGACAATCTGCCAAGCCAGTGCAGGATCAATGATGGAAGCATTGGAGGCATAACTTCACGTGCAAGCGAGTCAAATCTTGCAGGGCATGTGCTGTGTTATGAGACTCCTCACGTTTATCACCGGAGAGGCCTTCTTAACGCTAGCTTCGCTTCAGTGTGGCTTCTGCAGGGCACGAGTGCAGTCAAGCCAGAATCCGGCAAAAGCATCAACCTCAAGACTACCAGTGACTACATCCCTTGTCGACAGCACCGGTATTAAGAAGTAGGGGATACAAACAGCGTACCGGAGTACCAGACTGAGGATGAAAACAAGATAGTTGCAAGAGAAAATCCAAAAAAACTTAGCGAAACATCAGCCAATCCTCCACAAGCTGGCTGCAAATGCAGCACTTCGATGTTCACGTAGACTACACATCCCCATCCCTGGGGAAGTGAAACCTCGGGCCTTGGTATGGGCCGCGCTTCTCGATCTTCTCGTAGCAGGTTTCCTGCACGGTATGAGCCCGGCAACTCTGAAGTTTTGCAGGACGGCGGGCTCCACAGCAGTCTTCAGTACGTTCACTTAAGGTTCTCGGAGTCCTCAGGGATGACATCCTAATATGTAAGATCTGTGCGAACTTTTCACTCAAAATCACACTCCAAGCATCCTCTGTCAGAGATCGAGTTCGTTTTTCTTCCGTGCTAGAAATCGCGACACACCCTACAGAAGCATAGGAATGTCCAGAAGCAGTCCTCGAATCAGACTCCTTCACTCCTGAACGCCTGAACCTCTATTTGCAAAGCCCATCGCACAGGCTAACACATAAACCCAAAACTAGTTCCGAAACTCAATGCAAAGGCTGCAGACACAGTATGGCCCGTAGATCCGCAAACAAACATACAGCGCCCTGACGACCATGACGTCCACGACGACCACGACTACTGTTGATGCCCAAATCCTGCAGAACATACACAACATCGCACTTGTCCCATGTCGCGCTATCCACTTCCCTGCAACCCCTGAATTTCAATGCTGCATCCCCGCGGATACGCAGGATGTTGAGCAATCGCGCAATCCCTGGATTTAGCCCCTGCATCAGTGCACCAAAATTGGGGAAAGCAGGGGAGCTGTGGGTAGGGTCAAAGTGATGAAGGATTTCGGGCATCAATCGTACCACGACCAAGACGACCACTACCGCCACCACCACAACGACACCACCACCGCCACCACCACCAACAAGCCACCGGAAACACCGCGATGACCACTACGAAAAGGACGACAGCGACCACCACGACCACCAGGAGACCACGAGAAAGCATCAGGAAAGAGCCATGAAAGCACCAGAAAAGCACCAGCACATTTTACAAATGCCTATCTAGAAAACAAAACCACTCAGACAGGTAGAACTGATATATACAAGTGAATTTCTTAAAAGCAGAACAAATGAATAAACAGATAACTAAGAAAACGATACATATATGTATGTATATGTGTATATATATACGCATACTCGAAAAGACACAAAGACAGATAGATATATGGATAGATAGACAAATAGATAGACAGATAGACAGATAGACAAACAGATAGATAAATAGATAAACTACAGAAAAGATACATAGATAGATAGATAGATAGATAGACAAATAGAGAGACAGACGGATAGATAGATATGTACAGATATGCTAATACAGGTATTGTATACATATGTGTATATATATACATACGTACATATGAATGTATGAATGTATGAATGTATATATGTATGTATGTATGTATTTAAGTATTTATGTGCATATGTATGCATGCATGCATGTATGCTTGCCGACATGCATGCATGTATGTATGTATGTATGTATGTATGTATGTATGTATGTCCGTATGTATGCATGTGAAAGTTTGGTTTTACATACATATGTATATATATGTATAGACATGTATGTGTATGTTTATGTCTATGCACATGTATGTACGCACATGTAAACATGCATGCACAAGCGTATCTGGCGATAAGTAAGCATGTGTTTGTGTTGTAACGAACCCATGGATAGGTACGTGTTTGTATATGAAATTTGCACACGTCATATATATATATATATAAGGTCAGACGCTTCGTGGTGGGGGTCCCTCTTCCCCCTGTGGTGTGGTTGTGGGGGTTTGGGGTTTAGGGCTTAGCTTAAGCTTCTGAGTTTGGGTTTAGGGTTTAAGGTTAAAAACTATAAAGCTTCGAGTCAACAAAAGCTTAGGGAGGGTGTTGGGTGTAGGTTGGTAGGGTGACGGTTTATGCTCTGCTTCAAGCTTAGAGCCTTCATTTAGGCGGGGTCAAAGTATGAAGTACAGGTTAAGCTTAATGAAGACAGGAACGCCCCACGTCATAGGATTATAAACTTGTACAGTTTACACGAAGGATACATACGTTACCATGGATGCCCAAACATGGAAGGAAATTTGATCCAGTTAGATTCCATATGTAAGCTGCCATGAGTCAATACATTCGTCAGTATGTTAACAGAGCAGATGCTGATGGAATGCCTACAAACCCATGCATGCATCTTGTAACCATGTACTGGTTTGCCACAGCTCTTTACAACACACCCCGAACGATCGTTTATGCCTTCATTCGTCCATGTGTATGCGCCCGGATTGATTCAAGCATTTCTTTATTCATCTGGTCACACCAGCACATGTACATCCATTCATAGCACACGTTCATGCATGCATGCCGTTTACTGCACAGATCTGCACAGTAGCCACACTTCCAATTGACCCGTGCTGTGTGTTCACAAGACTCACAAGCTTTGACTGTTGTCTAGCAGCCTAGCCATGAGCTCATCTAGTCATCTGTTCGTCCCTTCACATATACATAATGCCATAATGCATGGTTCCGTGTACTTAAACAATCGGAAACATGTCAATATGCCTTCATACTTCGGATCTTTCTCATCTATATTCGCATTTGCACCAAGTCAATCCTTCAGAGGCATGTCGTACTCCAAGCGCTCTGCCATAATGCCAATCTCGGGGCCATCGAGGGGCAAATAAAGCCTCGACCGTGCCGACACTCCCAACAGTTCTGCTACACACGATTGGTTCGGATAGTCGCAATACTAGTAGTAGTAGTAGTAGTAGTCGTAGTAGTAGTAGTAGTCGTCGTCGTCGTCGTCGTAGCAGTAGTAATAGGAAGTAGTAGTAGTACTAGTACGAGTACGAGTACTAGTACTAGTACTAGTACTACTGTTGATACGAAAAATCCTGCATCGATTTCTCGACGCAGGCCTCACCCCCCGCAACCCCGGAATCTTAATATTGAGCCGAAAAGACCCGAAATGGGGAAAGGCGCGAGTGGTAAAAATCCTGC
Source organism: Symbiodinium sp. CCMP2456 (assembly GCA_905221635.1). Lineage (NCBI taxonomy): Eukaryota > Dinophyceae > Suessiales > Symbiodiniaceae > Symbiodinium > Symbiodinium sp. CCMP2456. Next base: position 4,969 of record CAJNDV010032104.1, on the reverse strand, counting down.
ATCACCCGACGGCCTCTCCAA
>CAJNDV010032103.1:21874-38042 GCA_905221635.1 Symbiodinium sp. CCMP2456 | reverse complement strand
GTGTGTCTGTGTGTGCGTGTGTGTGGTCAATAACCTGGTTCAACCGACTTCAAGCCTAAATCCGTGCACGCCTGTGTCTAAACCGTCATGGTTCCCTGTGTCAAACCCATCAAGATCGATGTCCGATCCATCCCCCAAGACCGACCATGTCTCGCTTTTTTGGGGGTCAAGGGTTTAGGCGTTAAGGTTTAAGCCTTTCGGGCTGTGTGAGCTTTGTAATTCGGCTTGCGGGGTTCGAGCTGAGGGGCTTACTACAAGTTGCCGTGCAGGAGCTTTGTGTGTCCGGCTTTGCTGGAGAGGCCACCACAGGGATGAACCACGGTTTAGGGTTTATAGGGGTTTAGGGCTTATAGGGTTTTGACTTTATAGGGTTTTTGGTCTTTAGGGTCTAGGGTTTCAGGCACTATAGCTAACCTCCTACCCTCTGCGTCCAAGTTCCGTTAGAGACCCCAAAACTCAGACGATCTTCTCCTTGAAGAGATGGTTTTTGTCGGGGGGTAGGGTGCTGAGGTCTTGGCGTTTGGGATATGACCCGGGTAGGCATGGGCGTGTCTTGAAACGATGCCTGTTGAGTTTTGACATAGGGTTTTTGGCCGGAGTTTAGGGTTTAGGATTTGACATTTAAGGCTTCGGATGCGATGTTTCACAAGGTGATTCGCTTCAGAGAATGCGTTCGACCCAGCCCTATTTCGTCCTCCTTATGTCCTATGGCAGAGCAAGGATGAGCAGGTTGAAGCCTCTCTGCCTCCTGCATCAGAGTGTCCATGTAAGTCCTGAGCCCTAAACCCTAAACTAGAATCCTATCCTGTAAATCGCCATGAATAGGCTTTCGGAACATCAGGGTTTATGTCTTCCAAGCTGTTCCTCAAGTCTTATTTGTAGTCTTTGGACTGTATCGGTGTTATAACTTCGGTCTAGCACTTGCTTGGTTCAGGTTTGTTCACAAAACAGGTGCATTATAAAGTTCAGAAAAAGAACCCTTGGACATGCTTGTTGGGCTGCGCATACAAACACGTCTTCTACACACAAAGACAACCCCATGGAAGACAGGCGTTGTCTTCCCTAGGTCCTAGGTAGGATACCTATCGTCTCAATTGGAGTTCATGTTTTGGTTTAACCGATTAAGTCATACATGCAGACCCCAAAAGGAACTACCAAGGAGACTATCGACTATAGCTACTGACCTGCAAAGGCAACGGGAATGGTGGGACGGCACAGCTGGGAGCCGGGAAGAAGTTGTGGGCTAATCGGCAGCTAATCAAGTTTACCACGCCGCCACAGACCTCCGAAAAGGGAAAAGTCCCACAGCTGGGAGCCCGGGAAGAACTTAATCAAGTTTACCACGCCTCCACTGACCTCCTGTGCCGTTATGCGGTGCAAACCCGTGAGCACCCGTGAGCACAGTGGCAACAAAATAGCTGTCTACGAGTGTCTCGACAAGCCTTAAATGTGGGGCAGCCCAAAAGCCCTGCCTGGCAGAGCCGTTGGAGTCGCGCAGAACCCTCATAAAGCCCACATAGAGCCCTTACGATACCCTTATAGAGCTCTTATACAACCTTTACAGAGCCTTATAGAACCCTTAAGAGCTCATTAGCCGTCCCCGCATCGGGTTCATTGCCGGATTCATGCTGTCGTGGTTGGACGTCCTCGAAGATTTTGGCCAAAAGAAATGGCGTAAGCTTTGTTCTGTTGTGTGGTTTAAAGCCTTGTCTGTGGAAGCTGAGAATTGAAGACACGCAGGTAGATAATTCTGTTCGCCGAAGGAGAGAAACCTAAAGGCCTCGTAGAGCCCTTCTTGGGATCTTTGTACCGAGCCTGAACGGAACTCCACCCTTAGAGGTACTTCAAAATGAATCCTATAAGGGGGATAATATGGGGCCTTAATAATTAGGATGGGATTTGGGGTATATTATACCATAATTATAAGAACCGGAGCCCCCCAAACTTTGTTCTAATTCGTAAAGCCCCTACATTACCCCTAAACCATAAACCCTAAACCTTAAGCCGGTGCTGGAAATTGGAGGATGAGTTCCTCAACGGCCGGTACGTTCGTCGTTTGCTCGGGGGGTTTAGGGCTTGTAGAGTCTAGGGTTCAACGTTCAGGGTTTGGGGTTTAGACTCTAGGGTTCAACGTTTAGGGTTTATATCCTACATGTAGAGTTTAGGGTTCAGGGTTCCGTAGTACAGGTAGACCTGCAGCTCAAATCTTAAAACCTGCAAGAACCTCTCCAAGAAAAAACAAGCACCCAGAGTGTTGAAAGACTATCACAACCGAAAAAAGCAGTTGTACACCTTGTGGTGAAATCTCGGCGAACCCCGATCTCGGCCCAAATGCTGGCTCGACTCGTCGTTGCGGTTGTTCTTGGGATAGTTTGCTCCCTCGACAGAGGGATCCACTCGAAAAATGGACCATCCCCCACAAATATGTTAAGCCTTCTTTAGTGTACTGCTTGTGGAAAATGCAAGCACAGCGCCCCGCTGTGGACAGCTAGAGTTCGTCACAACTGTTTTGCCTTAGTTTAGCATTGCAGTAGCAGCATTGTTGCTCCCTAAGGGTCCTTGTGCCCAAGTTTCAGACAGTGTATACTTTGGTCTATTTGGATACATGGACCCCCAGGGACTGTTAGACTGTTATAAGCTTTAGGCTATAAGAGTTTATTTACGGGACTAGAGGATGCCCTTCATGCAGACTCCACACAGTAAGATCCGGCTTGCAAGTTCTGCCCTACTCTTAGGCCCTAAACCCTAAACCTTAAACCGTAAGAGTAGTTCCGTCAAGGAAGGGCCCACCCTGCTGGATCTTAAGGGGTTATGAACTCGACCAGCCTCTTAATAGAGGGGCCTTAATAATTACCTATATTTTTTTTTGGGCGGGGGGTCCTTATTATAACCATAGTATGATATGCCCCAGAACCCTATTGAAATTATTAATTACTCTACATTACGCGTGTTCTTGAAGTCTCAGACATCCTTGTCAAAGTGGTTGTGGTGGTCATGGGTTAGACGTGGCTTTCGGTCAGAAGCAAGCAAAGAGTCCCTTCAATAGAGAAATAGTCATGTCATAGTTTAGTAGCAGCAAGAGTGATGGGTGCTTCAACAGCCCCAGCAGCAGCAAACTGCGTACTCCTCACACCTTCTCCCACACGGTCTCAGTGTTTGTCTCTATCTCTCTCTATCTCGGCTACTTCGCTCTCTCTCTCTCTCTCTCTCTCTGTCTTTCTCAGTCTCTCTGGCCCTCGCGCACACACACACACAGACACACAGACACACAGACACACACACACACACACACACACATTGGTCTCCCTGACTACGCCATACGTTCAGGTCATCTCGTTGTTCTTCCGGAGGGCGATAGTATAGTCCAATCAAGGTTCCCCTAGATGTTGGTTGGGCACGGAACCCTGAACGACCAAGCCAACAATCCCAAACGGTCGAAAGAGCCTGCGCCCCAAGAAATCCTGAAAGTTGCTCAGATGCCTGCAGTCCGGCTCAAGCTTCTGGCTGTTATTTGTCTTTCCTTTCGGCGTCAGCCACGAAGTGGCAGGCGCGCATCCTGACCTGACTTCTGCAAGTTTTGTCAGTACCTTTCAGAAGTGATCTTGGCTGCCCCAAGTACGGTCATAGATTCTAGACGTCTTATTTTGGTAAGAACATTCCCGCCCTCATCATCCCTATGGTACAATATATTCCTACATCTAAACATGCCCGAAAACCCTATCAAAAGTAGTCTGAGTGCTGAGGCCCCTAAACCCTAAACCCTAAACCCTAAACCCTAAATTAGACTTGGGAGCCTCCATCCCAAGGCCAAGAGCCCGAAGGTCCAATCATGAACGGTTTAGGGTTTAGGGTTTAGGGTTTAGGGTTTAGGGTTTAGGACCCTAAACAATAGAACCTAAACTACTTGGAGGTTCAGGGGCAGTTATAAGTAGGGTTATAAGTAGGGTAACTACAGTAATAACCTATATTAGGGGACTTATAACTCCACTTATAACTACCCATGAACCTCCAAGTAGACCCTAAACCAGCCTAAACCCTAAACCCTAGACCCTAAACCCTGAACCGAGAAGGCCAGCCAAACATCCAGTTACAGTAGAATGCCTTGAACTACAGGGCCCCATACTTGGAGGATCGTGGCTACTTGAGGGCATTTTTTTCTGGGCACTACTTGGAGGTTCAGGGGTAGATGTGGGTTAGAAGTCCCCTTATGCAGGTTTATATCAATCGCCGCCCTACGTATAAATAATCCTACTTAACCCTACGAACCTGCAAGTAAACCCTATGTTGCTTAAGTGCACGGGTTTACTAGAGCCTTAAATCCGAAGCGTGAAATCCCGAGAGCCTTGCCTGGGAGGTCCAGGAAAAGCTTGCACAACTTTCAGACATGTTATGTAAGGGGTGTAGAGGGTTTGGGGCTTAGGGTTTTAGGTAGGGGCTTAGGGTTTAGGGGCTTCGGGTTTGGGGTTCGGGGGTTCAGGGTTTGGGGCTGATATACAGGTTTGGATGTTTACTAGAAGTATTCCCTTCCAGTCCGCAGAATTGAAACTTTGCAACACCCTAGCCTAGCTACTAGGTGACCCTCAAGGAACCCCGCTTGCCCTAAACGCTAAACCCTAAACCCTAAACCCTAAACCCGACCCTAAACCCTAAGCCCTAAACCCTAAACCCAACCCTAAACCCTAAACAGCTACTTGCCGAGGGTATCCCCAAACAAAGCATTTGAGCCAGGACACCCTGCACTCTTGGCAGGATAGCCTTTAAGTTGATTCGGCTCCCGCTCCTTTCCAAAGTGACATCTCCTAGAGAACTAGAGGTTGTATTTAACCGGCTGGGAGGACGAATATAGGGGCCTTAACAAGTAGAATAGGGGTTCCTTATTAAATAACTATAGTATAATAGACCCCTACATTAGAGTGTCAGGGGTCCTCAACACAACGACTCGTCCCCAGGGCTGGAGATTGGCATGCCGGTCTTGCAGGAGCTGATCATAACTCACGGCGTCCCTCACCCTTTCACTAAGGAACATCAAGAAACTGTTGGGGTGTAGGGATATAGGGCTTCTGGCATGAAGACACCCCGCCATCAAGCTTGCAATATGTGGGGCTTGCAAAGGGCTTCTTGTTGCGACTTCGTGAAATTCACTTTGTCTTGGTTTCAGGCCCGGGGGCTGTACCCAGGGTCAACCTGCCTGCATGATGGTGCCTCCCAGTCCTGTCGCAGAGTTCAAGATCCCTGAGACCTAGACCCTAAAACCCCAACCCCCAAACTTGATCCCTGAAGCTCTATTCCTGAAATCGTTCTCAGAAGCCCGAAACCCTAAATCCTTAAACCCTAACAGAAGCCCTACATAGTTTGAGACACTCACTGGCTTCAAGCCTTCGTCGACTAAGCCTCGCAAAAACCTAAAAATCATCTGCCCAAAGCATGTCAGACATACAACAGGTGACAACAGGGTTTAGGATTTAGGGTTTAGGGCTCAGGGGTTCAGGGTTTAGGGTTTAGGGTTCAGGGCTTAGGGGCAAGGCGGGAACGATCACTTGATGAACAGACACAACGGAGGCCCACGTGTCCGGAGTTGATCCGCTTTATCCGATCCTTCGAGCTGGTGCTGATGAACCCTAGACCCTAAACCCCAAACCCTAGACCCTAAACCCTGAACCCTAACCCTAAGGCCTCAGCCCTACAGCTCTAAGCCCTAAGCCCTAGATAGAGTGTTGAATTTTTCAGTGGAGAGGCAAAGAGCCCCGCGAGTTTCTCCCTAGGAGATTACGAACTCTTCGGCCGAGTAGCCGATGGAGTACACTATGCACGTTTCGAGTGAACATATATATATATATATATATATATGTACATGTATATATGTATTTATATATACACAAGCACACATGGTTTTTGGGGAAATATATACTTTTGGGTGAAAATATATACTCACCGAAAAGAACCGAAAGTATAACGATTTCGATGCCTATTAACTCAGCAACTAAGTTGAAGTTCCCCGAACCGCTAATCCCTAAACCCCTGAACCTCTGAACCCTAAACCCCTAAACCCTAAACCCTGAAGTCCTTGGGGTTCTCTTGCAGGAGTATCTCAACATCGAGGAGGCCAGCGATGAAGATGCGGCTGCGGGCCAGGAGTGGGTTCCTTCAAAGGGTTCGTGGTTACTTGGAGGTTCACGCGTAGTTATAGGTGAAGCTATAAGTCCCCTGCTATATAAGTAGCCCTTAATGGGTTCCTTTAAGGCTTCCTTAAGGGGCTTAGGGGTTCGGGGTTTAGGGTCTGCAAGGAGGTTCATGGGTAGTTATAAGTGGAGTTATAAGTCCCCTAAGATAGGTTATAGCTGCCCTACCCTACCTAGAACTATACCCTTGAGCCTCCAGGGACTTGAATTTAAAGGGTACTCTACAGGTTTAGTCTAGGGCCCTTTTAACCAGAATAGGGGGGTGGGAATCTAAGCCCTCCTGGACTAAGCGCGGGGCGGCTTTCAGACGAAAGGCCCCTAGCAAGTTCGTTGCAAGATTGTGAACTACGGTTGATGACAAAAGTCCTGCATTACCCATAATAAGGAATAGAACCATAATTCCCATAGTTTAGGGTCCTTAAGGCAATGCAGGATTTAGATCATCAGCAGTAGTTGCAAGCAAGCATGGTCTCAGGATCATCGAAAGAACGGGATCATAAAAGACCCCCTAGAGCCGACGGTGAGCCAAGCTCTTTCTCGCAGAAGTAGTGTAGGGGCGTTAATAGTTAGAATAGGGCTTTGGGAACCTCTTTAATTTATAGTAGAAATATAATAAGGATCCCCCCAAAAAATAATATAGGCAATTGTTTTAAATCCCCATATTAAAGCGACAAACCCTAAACCCTAAACCCGTGACCCCACTCCCCTCCCCCCCTCCTTTCCCCGCGCCCTCTGCCCAGCCCACCTCACAATTAGCATCCTCGCGCTTGGCTTGTAGCTCCACCCGGACAGCGAGAGAGGAGAGAGAGAGAGAGGGTTTAGGGTTTCAGGTTTAGGGTTTAGGATTTTGGGGTTTGGGGTTTGGGGTTTAGGGGTTTAGGGTTTAGAGAGGCTAAGCAAGAGGTCCTTTTCACGGTGGTGAAGAAGATTAAAGTAAAGACACAGAGAGACAGAAAGCCAGCACGAGACAGAGAGAGAGAGAGAGAGTTGCTATGCGTTTTTGCACCCGTCCATAATATTCATGTATCGCTGATCTATGTTCTTCATTGTTTGTCATCCCATGCAACTAAGATAGGGGCCCACATATTTACCAATACTATTTTGCGGTCCCTTATTCTAGTTATTGATCCCCAAAATCGGCTTCTAACTCTGAAAGAGCAATGCGTTTCGCAACGACGCGCCCCTTTTCGGTTCGACCATGCAACAATATCAACAGGAGCAGGCAGCCCTCGCTAGAACAGTTTTCTGAAGCCTTCGAACCCCGGACTGCCCAAGGCCTGGATGAGATCAAGTCCTCAGCCGTGCCCACACTCGGACACAAAAAGCCCTTATGTTATTTTCAAAGGAACCCTTTCAAGGAGCCCTTAAAGGAACCCCTTCAAACCCTTTCAAGCAGCCCTTACAGGAACGCTAAGTAAGTACTCATCGACTGCCCAGTGGCGTTGGAGGATACCCCGGTGCACCGGTCACACCTCTCGGTGAAAGTGGCTCCTGGGCTCCACCGAGTTTAGGGCTTAGGGTCTCAGGGTGGTAGGGTTATGAAGGGGTCATTAAACCTAGGACATTTCAGGTGGGTAGTTACCGTTATAGGAGCCTTATAGAAGGTCTATATACCTCATGGAAGCCTTATAAAAGCCTTCGAGGTTATAGTGCTGGGATCGGCGTGTGGGGATCGAAGTCCTTCAGTACAAAGCTGAAGTGCAGCTTTGACGGTGTCTTGTCTCCGGGAACTAGGGTTTAGGGTTTAGGGTTTAGGGTTTTAGGGTTTGTAATAACTACCTATATGATATTGGTGGTTCCTTATTCTAGGTATAGTATAAAGGGCCCCAAAACCCTATTCTAGTTATTAAGACTCCTACATTACGGCTCCAGTTACTGAAGGAGTAGGGTACTACACGTATATCATGAAAGCCAGTAACCCAGTATTTAGGTAACTAGAGCCCTAGAATAAATAGCGTTCCGGAATAACTACTGGCCTCGGGTCGTCTTCACCTATCCAGATCTGAATAGGGTTCGCGAAGTTCTGTGTGTCCGGAACCCGCACCCCCACACCAGAAGCCCTGAACCCCCGGATTCCTGAGCCAACACCCAGTACCTCAGAAATTATATACCCCTAAACCCCTAAACCCTGAACCCTAAACCACCCCAAGACCGTAGTTTAGCTATGAAGGCCCCTATTTGAAACCCCATGGAAAGCCTTGCCATTCAACCCACTAGCTCTAGAGAAGCCTGGAGCACAAAACGAAGCAGCCGCAAACCCGGCACAGTGGTGTTGATGGATAGCCTTACTATCACCATTCAGCAGAAATATCATGATGTTACAGTCTCGGGGGTTTTTGAGGTATCATGTATGTTCCTGGTATCCATTAGCACTTCGTCCTTCCACTAAAGCCTGAAGCCAAAACCCTGAAGCCTGAACCCTATTTACAAATCTTAAGAACTTAAACTGAAACCCTGTTTACAAACCCTAAAACTCTAAAGGCTAGACCCTATTTACAAGCCTTAAATAAAACAACTTAAACCGTAAACCCTCAATTCTACATCCGACTGTAGACCCTAAACCCAAAGCCCTAGACCCTAAACCCCAAACCCCAAACCCTAAACCCTAAACCCCTAGACCCTAAACCCTAAACCCTAAACCCCTAGACCCTATACCCTAAACCCTAAACCCTAAACCCTAAACCCTAAACCGTTTGTTCGAGGCTTTGCCTGCAGGGGCCGCCCTAGTGATCGCCGCTCTGGCGACTTTGGCGCTGCTCCCTCCCCAGGCGATTAGGGTTTAGGGTTTACGGGTTTAGTAAGGTATCACCCTTGGGTTTTTCTTATGTTTTTTAGGGTTTAGGGTGGGTTTAGGGTTCAGGGTTTAGGGTTTTGTAAGGTATCCCTTGATTTATTGACGGCTTATGGAGTTTAGGTTTGGGGGTTTAAGGCTTTAGGGTTTAGGATGGTTCAGGGGTTTTAGGCTTTAGGGTTTGGGGGTTTACGGCTTTAGGGCTTAGGATGGTTTGGGGCTTTAGGGCTTCAGGGTTTAGGATGGTTTAGGGGTTTAGGGCTTCGTGGTTTAAGGCTTTTTAGGATGGTTTAGGGCTTTGGGGCTTAAAGCTTTTAGGGTTATTGACGGCTTGTGGAGTTTAGGGCCTAGGGTTTACGGGTTTGAGGCTTCAGGGTTTGGGGTAGAGTCCTCAGCTGGAGGATGGTAGTGAGCACAGCAACTGAGGCCAGGACGACATTGCATGCTGCTGCCGCAACTCATGTTGCTCTTTTTGTCTATGCAGTTGTTCTAAAGCGCTAGTAGTCCTACAATGTCGACGAATCGTTAGACTTAGCGATGGCATGAATCACATGGTGCTCAACTGCGGTCTTTGCGAACCCTAGGCGCTACTGGACTAACGTGCGCCCTTCGGCGCGATCTTGTCCTGTGGAAACAAGGCCTTAAACTTACGAAGACCTCCTTGATGCTAGCTTCTGTTCCGAGCTGCATGCCTTACGAGTCATATTCTCTAAACCCTAGACCCTAAACCCTATACCCTAAACCGTAAACCCTAAAACCATACGACTTGTTGTTGGCTCAGGTCATGGGGTCTCGGTTGCAGGGTTTCGGTTTGGGCAGCAGGGAGGTTGGTTAATATAGGGGCCTTATTAATTACCTATACTACGGTTGATGATGTAAATCCTGCATGACCCCTAGTAAGGACGGAATATACCATAATTCCCATAGCTTAGGGTCCGTAATATGTCATCAACAGTATTTGGGGGGGCGGGGGTCCGTATTATAGTGATAGTGTAATATGTCACAAAGCCCTATTCTACTTATTAAGGCCCCTAAACCCTAAACCCTAAACCCTGCACTTCTCAGAGCAACCGCCGGCTGAGGCTTGAGCCCTTTGTGCTCGATGCTGAGGATTTTAAGCATAAATATCAGGGGGGGTTGGGGTTTAGGGTTTAGGGTTTAGGAATAAGACCATGATCATTATTGTGGTTTTCCCTGGGGCCAGGCGGCTTACAGAAGGAGAATCGCCAACATCGAGCTAATTGCGTACCATGCTGTAGATAGTGCGATACTGTGATACTGTATTGATGGCTTTGCGTTCTCTAGCATAGTGCTCTTGCCCGTAGTTCCAAGCTTTAAACTTTTCGAGATTACAAAACATACCATTGTGACAAGTTGAAGATTTCGTAGTATAGCCGTATAGTCCGATTCCTTTCCAAAGTGCTTCGGCCCCACCCCCCCCTCGTCGCGACATCCCTAAACCCTAAAGCTCTGTCTCATTTACAGGCTCTTCGTGCTGGCACACCTTCGACCGCAATTCGAAGGCTCAGCGGATTCCGGCATTTTGGGGGTTTCTCCCTAAAGCAAAACCCAAAACCCTAGACCCAAAAACCCTCAAACCATAAACCCTAAACCCTAAAGGGTGTCAGTTTCACGAGGGCCTGTGGTTCATGTTTATACGGGAGATCACCGAAGACCATGCACCCATGAACCCTCAGCCCTCAGCCTTAAGACCCTACGACAACACCAGGGTTTAGGGTTTAGGGTTTTAGGGTGTCGGGTTTAGGGTTTAGGGTTTAGGGTTTAGGATGATTTTCTGGCTTTACAAGGTTCCCTGAGGGCCCATGTGCCCAAACGGTACATACTTTGGCGTTAAAGTAGTCCTTTTATAGGTACTTCGGGGCCAAAGGTATATACTATTTCGGCAAATGGACGACCTTTAGGGGATTGGGATTCAAAGCTTAGCGCAGTTTGCATGGGTTAAGGTTTAGGGTTTAGGCTCGCCCGATCGTGATTCCAGAAAGCATGCCGTCAACATCGAAGGTGGGAAGAAGACCTTCAATCCACTCAGTGCGGAGTGATGGACAACAACACTGACTACGTTGCACGGCTGCCTTCAGTCAAAATATGTCAAAATACATTGTTGTTTCGTTCGGTATGCCAACACTTATAATGCTAAGGACTCTGCAACAAAGAACTAAGAACCGAGGAGTGGAGAGTACAGGTAAGGTCTGGACAACCGACCACCCACACGTACAGCTTGTAGGTAATGCCGCCCATGAGGTGTCGGCTACATCTGTACGCAGGACTCCGGTTCTGAACCGTGCAAGCTACCTCGAGCTTTTCAGTGCATCGTAGCAGCTCATAATACAAAAGCCTAGGTAAATCGTCATGCGATTCTTCAGGGTTGGGCACTACTCAGTTGATTCTAGCCACGGTGGAGCACTGAACTCTAGGGTTCAGGGTTTAGGGCTGTTTAGGCTTTAGGATTTAGGGCTCAGGGCCCTCAAGCCTAAGCCGAGGTGGAGTACTCGGGTTGGGGTACGAACATGGACCACATCCCTGGTCCTGACATGTGCTGCGCCTTCTGCCAGGCTCGTGTTTCCCGTTAAGCGTCTTCCTAAACTTAGTTTTTAGGGTTTAGGGTTTAGCGTTTAGGGTTTAGCGTTTAGGGTTTAGTTTAGGGTTTAGGGTTTTAGGTCCTGAACAGGCGGGGGAGTTGTTATCCGAAAGGTCCAAGTAAAAGCAGAGTATTCACTTCTGGGGCCGAACCTAGACCCCCAAAAGGATCTAAAAAATAGATCCCCTAATTAGGGACCCTAACTACTAAAGGGTACTTTATAGGAGCCCCCTTAGGGGATCTATTTCTTAGATCCTTTTTGGGGGTCTGGAGGTCCCTGAGGCATCCAGGTCCGTTGTGTTTGAAGGGCTGGGCCCGGGCCTCTTTGTGTCAAGAGAGGTTTAGGGTTTTTAGGGTTGAGGGTTTAGGGTCCCTTACTAGGGTTTAGGGTTTAGGGTTGAGGGTCCCTTACTAGGGTTTAGGGTTTAGGGTTTTGGGTTTTGGGTTTTTAGGGTTGAGGGTTTAGGGTTTAGGGTTTAAGGGTTTGGTGTTTAGGGATCAAAGTGGCGTATCAAGTCGTTCGGACTTGGACTTGCAAAGGTTTTGGGGTACAGGATACCTTTAGGGTATAAGATTCTACATGGAGGCTCAGTTTGCTTGTAACCTTGGTTCACCATGGTAGTTCTTGCCCAGTTTTGATAGCCCCCTGACTATAGTTCCCTGAGCGCCCTAAGTACAGTTACTGCTTTCGGGTTTCATTTGCAGGGGGGTTCGAAGTTACATAAGTGTTGTTCAGACATCTGAATAGCTAGTAACGCTATCCCCCCGGAGTCCCCAGATACTTATACTATAACATCTCCCAAAACCTCTAAGTATGAAGGCCCCTGCTATGTCAGTCACTCATAATTCAGTGTGTGTGTATATGTATGTATATATAGGTAGATAGATAGACAGATAGATAGATAGATAGATTCATTAAAAGATCGTATAGGTGTTTGGTATTAAAGCCCCTTTCTTTGGAGGCGTGTGTGTACCTGAGGATCCTTACTTGGAGGTTCATGGGTAGCTATAAGTGGGCTTACAAGTAGGGGAACTATAGTTATAACCTAGATTAGGGGACTTATAACTCCACTTAAAACTACCCATGAACCTCCGAGTAGTATAACATGGCTGATCTCAAGGCCCTGGAGATCTTGGCTTATCGGGTCAAGCCTCGCAGCGCGTGTGCACCAGGTAGCTCAGGGCTTGGGCGGCTTGGCTTGCCGGCTTATATGGGTAGTTCTCTAATTTAGGGTCCCTTTTAGGGGTCCTTTTTATAAGGGTGCCGTACTATATTGGGGACTTAAAAGGGGACCCTAATTTAGAGAACTACCCATATGTTGCGGACGCACTAAGTACCACAGATCAGCCTTTGCGAGTGCGAGGCAGAACCGCGGTGCAAGTCATTCGCAGCTTAGCTGGAAGAGGGGAGAACGGATGCTGAAAGCCTGCAATCGCTCTGAACCCTTACCCTCAAAGGACTCATATCTCAAGGCTTTTGGGCTATTTTTGATGCTAAGGGGAAGGGTTCGGCTTCGATTCCTAGAAGTGGCATCTTACGATGCGAAACCGTGGCAAATCAGCTAGTGGTTCAGATCTGAAAGGCCTACAAGAGAGAACGGATGGCATGCCGAGAGTTTAGCTTAGTGCAGCCGGTAGAAGAACGGTCCTTGCACAACCTCTTGTGTAGTTTGTCGAGAGTTGCGATATTAAAATGTTTGTGTAGCAAGGATGTTCTCGGTAACGTGTGGTAATCACTCCAGTCCAGACTACGGAATTGAATATTCTGCGAGTGTGGACGCTGGCGGTTAGCGGCTCGTACTACGCTTAATGCCCACTGCCCAGAACATGAATGCCAACATGACATACCCAAAACACTTCTCGAAGCATTCAGCCGCTACTTCATAGTACCCCTTATAGAGATTCTTTTCAAGGAAACCCTTTTCAAGGAAACCTTAAAGGAGCCCTATTCTAATCATTAGTGAACCCTATTCTAATCATTAGTGAACTCTAAACCCTATAAACCCTAAACCCCAAAAGGAGCCCTATTCTAATCATTGGTAAACCCTAAACCCTAAACCCTAAACCCTTAAAGGAGCCCTCCTAAACCCTAAACCTTTAAAGGAGCCCTCCTAAACCCTAAACCTTTAAAGGAGCCCTATTCTAATCATTAGTGAACTCAGGTTTGGGTGGCAGACGCGAAGCTGCCGGGCTGTCCGAGCCAGTGCTGGTTGAAAGGCCCCTTGTCTCTGTGCCTAAACCCTAAACCCGAAGCCCTAAACCCTAAACCCTAAGCCCTAAGCCCTAAACCCTAAACCCTAAACCCTAATCCGTGGCTCTTTATCTCTCTCTTTCTCTCTCTCTTTCGCTCTCTCTCTCTCTCTCTGTCTCTCTCTCCCTCCCTCCCTCTCTTTCTCTCTGGGCCGTACTTGTAGAATCTGGATCAGCTATAGCAAATAATATGCTGAGCTGCTCGGAGACATCTCATGCCAGTTTCAGCGTTAGGTTGATGGGGCGTAGCCTACCCTTTCACACCCTGTAGCCAGAATCCTGCGAGCTGGTTCGTTTCTAAGCAAAAAACTGTTCGTTGCAAGCAGATCAGCGTTCTGCCCGCAGGCGGGGAGCCTGTCGACAAGAAGTCAAAGGAAGGTGTCGCGAGCTCGGCATGGGTTCGCGTTGGGTTACTTTGAGGTTCATGGGTAGTTATAGGTGGAGTTACAAGTTCCCTAATATAGGTTATACCTATAGTTTCCCTTCTTTTACCCCTACTTATAACTACCCATGTCCCTCCATGTAGGCACGGCTGAAATTCTTCGAAAGTCTTGAAGCCGTCGGATCCCAATGATGGGAGCTTGGTCTGATTTTCTGTTTGAATCATTGCATGAAACCGAGAACTTTCGCTGGATAAACCCTGAAGGCTCAAGCCCAAGAAACTTGGCGAAAACCCTGGCGCCCTCCCCATTTCTAGCAACTTCCTCAAGTAAACCACCGAAATCCTAAACCCCGAAATTCTAAACCCCAAAACCAACCCTAAACCCCTAAACCCTAAACCCCCCGACTTCCTAAACCCTACACCCAAACCCAAAACTGCCAGATAGGATCCTAAGCCCTCAGCCCCTACAGCCCCAGAGCCCTCCCCACGGTCGTCGGACCCTAAACCCTAAACCCTGGACCCAGAGCCCTAAACCCTAAACCCTAAACCCTAAACCCTAAACCCTAAACCCTGGACCCAGAGCCCTCCCCAAGGTCGTCGGAGGCATCCCGCCTCCACGGAAGGAGTTCGTGATGACTCCACAGGAGCCGTCTCCCGACCCTTTGGCTGCAGGTGTGGGGGCTTCAGGGGTTAGGGGTTTAGGGGTTTAGGGGTTTAGGGGTTAGGGGCTTCAGGGGTTTGGGGTTTAGGGGTTTAGGGTTTAGGGGCTTCAGGGGTTTGGGGTTTAGGGGTTTAGGGTTTAGGGGCTTCAGGGGTTTGGGTTTAGGGGTTTAGGGTTTAGGGGCTGCAGGGTTTAGGGGTTTAGGGGTTAGGGGTTTAGGGTTTAGGGGCTTCAGAGGTTTAGGGGTTTGGGGTTTAGGGGTTTGGGGGTTTAGGGTTTAGGGGTTAATAGAAATTGTTAAGGGTTTGGGTGCCAAAAAATGGCCGAAAGTTTTGACCGAAACGTTTTGACCGAAACGTTTTGACCGAAACGTTTTGACCGAAAGTTTGGACCGAAAGTTTTTGTTTTGGAACCATGTTTTGAATTTGGTGGGCAGGCCAAGACCCTCGACCCTAAGCTAGACCCTAAACCAAACTCGAACCCAATCCCCAAACTCTAAACCAAACTCTAAACTGAACCCTGGACCCGAAAGTCAAGCCCCAACTCGAAACCCAGCTCTCCAGCTCTATGCTCGTGGATTGCCAGGTCGCGAGTGGGGCGGGGTTGCACTTCCGAGATCGCCAGATCGCGAGTGGAGCGGGGTTGAGGCGAAGAAGGGGGGGGGGGAGGGCTGGCGCATAATTTTTCGAATGCATAAACAGCAGTGGCATTCCCATCCCCTGCATCACGGGTGTAGACTCGAACCTAAAAACCCTGCTCTATGTTCGTGGCTTGCCAGATCCCTCAGGAACTCGCGACGCTCTCCTTCGCGGACGACTCCGCTACAGCGGCAAAATCACGTCCTACAACTTAAAGCCGAAGCTCCCGCTGCCTGGCCCAGCTGCCACGGGATTCGCTTTAAGCGACATGTGGGGCACGCTGAAGGCGGGACAGCGTTAAACGGATATATGCACTTGGAGGCCCTTAGTAAGCACTTACGGCGAATAGTCGACTTGGCTATATTGGTCAACACGACATAGCAAGTCCTGTAAGCACACTTACTATGTGAGTCATGTCGATGCTCAACTGGGGCAAGTCACATGCATGACACAGCAATCGAAAAGTATATGGATAGCAAGTGTCGTAAGTCGAAAGCAGGCTTAGCAATCAGAAAGGATGTAAGTCCATAGACATATATAAGTGACATGTGTTAAGTGTATCATGTGTATTAGTAAACGAATGTCACGTGACGTCGCCGGAATACGGTATGTCGGGCAAGTCGACTTATTCAAGTTATTTAGCCAGCGGACTTTTCCAGCCAGCTATG
>CAJNDV010032103.1:0-20118 GCA_905221635.1 Symbiodinium sp. CCMP2456 | reverse complement strand
CCTAAGGGTCCAACGGACCCAATAATAAGGTGCTCTGGTTGCGGGTAGTACGGTTGATGATATAAATCCTGCATTATCCGTAATAAGGAATATACCGTACCTCTCATAGTTTAGGGTCCTTGAGGTAATGCAGGGTTTATATCATCACCAGCAGTGTAACAGTAACCTATGCAGCTGAAGTGTTGCAATCTCGCTGCTTGCAATCTGCACCCGACTCGCCTTGGACAGAAGGAGAAAAACCGATGGACGGGATCTAGGGTTTAGGTTTTAGGGTTTAGGGTCTAGGGTTTAGGGTTTAGGGTCTAGGGTTTAGGGTCTAGGGTCTAGGGTTTAGGGAGGCACATGTGCACGCACGGCTGTGTTTATGCTTTTTTTTTGCGCATGCACGCTCTCGCAAAAACTTGCATACACAACACAGGAACGATACAAACAGCACCCAGACCCTCCCTAAACCCTGAACCCTGAACTGTATGACAGAAAAACCCAAAACTCTGAACTCTGAACCTTAACCCTAAGGGTCCAAGTAGTCCTTAATTTTGGTGTTAAGCACCATAAGAGGCCCCAAAGTCCTTAAGTAATGGGTATTTTGACCCTTAGGGTAATTAGACCCTAAACCCTAAACCCTAAACCCTAAACCTTAAACCCTAAACCCTACCCTAAACCCTGAACCCCTAAACCTTAAACCGAAGTGGACCATGCCCAGGCCTCAATGGCGACTCGGGGAGACTGGCATTCTGGTCCAAGCTGCTGGCCACAACTTCATCAGTGATAGACTAGGGGGTCGGAGCTTATTACATCGTGACTATGTAGCTACGGGTTAGGGTTTAGGGTTTAGGGTTCAGGGTTTAGGGTTTAGGGTTTAGGGTTAAGGTTTGGGCTAGGGGCTATAGTATCTGAACCGGATACAGTTTGGGTGGTCTTGGTTGTATTTTCATTCTTTCTCTCTTCACCGACGCCTCCTGAAATTTCAAAGCAGCCCGTACGGGCCGCAGTCTACAGGGCAGACCCATGCGCCTGCGGTGTTGAGCAGCACCTATCCCACAGGGTCCAAGTACCCATAAAGCAATGCAGTATGCACTTTTGGGGCCTAAGCCCTAAACCCTAAACCCTACTAAGTACCTACTATATATATATATATATATAGGTGCTTGGGCACTGTAGGTATGATAGTTGATGTTAATAAAGAATAATTAGAATGGGGTTTTGGGCTCATTTTTAGTATTGGTATAATAAGGAACCCTAACAGTAATATTGGTAATTATTGGGGCTTCTATGTTGTCGCAGCTCTTCACTGTCGCTGTTATGGCACACATCGAAAATACGGTACATTCAGAAAGAGGCTCCCCACCGATTACCAGCATGATTCCTTAGGGCCCCATATACGCCAAAAGACTTGTTGGAGATATACTGAATAAGATCCCTGCAACAGCCTAGCAAGGGGCCAAGAAGTCGAACGCCAGCACCCGGCATATTCAATGCAGCTTGTACAGGCAACACACATGTACCTACATATGTGCTATATATATATACACATATATATATATATATATGTACTCTATATATATATATATATATATACACATGTATAAATGTACATCACAAGCGCTACAAACTCAGCCCCTGAACCCTAAAACACAAGCCGTAGTACCTGAGCGGCACACACAAGACACAGAATCATGAGTTGTTTAAGGTATCCAGGTGCACAATGTGTACGTAAGTGCTTTTTATCATTCAGTCAATCATTCAATCATTGAATCCATCATTCATTCATTCATTCAATCAATCATTCAATCAATCAATCATTCATTCAATCCATCAATCAATCAATCAACCAATCAATCAATCAAACAAACAATCAATCAATCAGTCAATCAATCAATCATCAATCAACCAAACAATCAATCAATCAGGCATTTAATCAGCAGCCAATCAATGTAACAATGTAAGGATCTATCTGTCTAGTCATTTATCTATGTATCTATCCATCCATCTATCCATCTATCGATCGATCTATCTATCTATAGGAAAAAGAGCTTCACACATGTAGTATGAGTATACACGTGGGTATAGCAGCCTTATAGATTCCTTAAGCGAGCCTTATAATTAGGTTTAGGGTTTAGGGCATACGTGGGCCCTTCTAAACCCTAAACCCTAAACCCTACACCCCTAAAGCTCTAAACCCCTAAACCCTAAGCCCCTAAACCCTAAACCCCCAAACTCCTAAACAAATCCTGAACTCCAAACCCTAAACCTCCGAGTGGGTAGGGGAGTCCTCTGGACCTGTCGGGGAGTTTCGCTGAGGTTTGGCGGCCTCCCGGACCTCTCAGCCAGCACCTGAGGGGTTTGGTGGGAGGTAGGGTTTAGGGGTTTAGGGGTTTAGGGGTTGATGCAAGACGTCTCTCGGACACCCTAGGGCTTTAGGGGTTTAGGGCTTTAGGGTTTGAGGGTCTAGGGGTTTAGGGCATGAGAGTTAGGGGTTTAGCGGTTTAGGGTTAGCGGTTTAGGGTTTTGGGTATTGGTCAGTTGTGGGCTTGGTAATCTACGGGAGGTAGTGACTAAAATAGGGCTTCGGGGAATCTTAGATTACAACCAGAATATCAATGTTATCAGGAGCCCTGGTTAATGATGTTACTTACTAAAGGTTCCTCCTTCCATACCATTCCAACTTTTTTGGGTTGCGGCCAATCCTCGATTTAGCTTGTGTTTACCACTGTATCTGCATGTGAAGCCTGCGTAAACTTTTCGTTCTTTCAGTGTCTACCTCTAGTCTATAGATACTGTTCTTAGGTTATTCTTACATGGTCATCGCTTACCACTTACCACCTGCAGGAATGGAGCGACGCCCTGCCAGCCACACTTGGCAACCTAGCGGTGAACTGCACCACAACTGCGAGCGCAAACAAAGTCGAAACACAAAAACTCCAAACCCTAAACCCTAAGCCTCAGCCATGCAGTCCTAAGCTACGCCCGGGTTTAGTGGTTTAGGGTTCAGGGGTTTAGGTGTTTTGGGGTCTAGGGTTTGGGGTTCTTCAGGGTTCCATGTAAATCCAGAATCTCGATCCTCTCTGCTGGCGTCTAAGGACGGTCGCCTGCAGCGCGGCTGGGATGGCGTCTGGAGATACTACAGCGTCAGCTCCAGGGTGGGGAAGCTTCTGTAGCTGCAGCTTTCGGGGGGTTCTGGGGAAGGGTTCAGCGTTTGTAGACCGGGAAGCCAAAACACTGCTATAGGGGCCTAAATAATTACCAATACCTTTTTGGGGGTTCCTTATTATAAATATACTGTAGAGGATCCCCAAACCCCCAAAACCCTGTTCTGATTATTACGGCCCCTACATTACATGTTACGAAGCACAAGACTACCAGACGCAACCCCTTCAGAAGCAGGGTTTGGGTTTAGGGTTTAGGGCTTAGGGTCTAGGATCTAGGGTCTGGGGTTTTAGGGTTTAGGTTTATAGGGTTTAGGGTGCTCTGCATTTTCGAATTCCGAGATCCGAAGATTGGCAAAGACCACTTTCCGGGGCAACCGCAAATGGTGCATGACCTTGTGATACAGCTAATATAGGGGCCTTAATAATTACCCACATTATTTTTTTGGGGGTCCCTTATTATGATTATAGTATAGTATACACGAAAACCCTATTCTAATTATTAGGGCTCCTACATTTAAAACCTTTTCCAGATCGACCGGAAGGCCGTAAACCCTACTGCTGTTGATGCAATAAATCCTGCATTACCTTATAAGGACTCTAGACTAAACTCTGGGAGTTATGGTATATTCCTTATTCTGAAGAATGCATGATTTATATCATCAACCGTATCAGTTGCAGGTTGGAAGCCGGCAGGGTAAGTGTTTAGGGTTTGGGGTTAAGGGTTGGTACCCTACCTTAAGAACCCAAAACCTACTTTTTTTGTAGGGTCCCTATAAATCCCATATTAGGGTTTGCAATAAGAACCCACAAAAAAGTGGTCTTGGGTTCTTAAGGTAAGGCTCCCTGTACCTAGACAGTACATACTCAGTCCTTCGGGGGTTTAGGAATTAGGGTTTAGGGTTTAGGGGTTTAGGGTTTAGGGTTACGCGATTTAGGGCCTAAGTGTATACTAGATTTGTACATGGAGCCTTGGAGGTACTTAGTCTGAACATGTAATTACAGACTTCTGGGTTTCAGGCCATCTTTACCTATGGTCTCCATTGTAGTTCCTTTTTGGAGATACCTTATATACTCATATATATATATATGTATCTATGTATATATATATATACATATGTATATATATATATATACCAAAAAATGGAACTACAATGGAGACTATAGGTATTTCAAAGAAGCACAGAGACCCTAGGCGCTGGGATTCCCTGGAACTCCGCAGCCCCCAAATTCTTGGTTAGCATAGGGTTTTGGGGGTTCCCTTAAAGGGATCGATCCTTAAAGGGTTCTACAATAGGGTTCTATATTAGGGGGTCTTAATAATTAGAATAGGGTTTTGGGGGCCTTTAGATACTATAATTAGAATAATAAGGAACCTCCTCAAAATAGTAGGTTTGGGGCCCGTTATACTTTGGGTATAATAAGCAATCCCTTAAACTAGTATTGGTAATTAGGGTTTTTTGGCTTGCAGGTGTAAGTTTGCTCCGTTGACGAGTTAGCGAGATCTTGCCGCTGCTACAGTAATTAGCGGCGCAAAATGGGAGCCTGTACCGGTTGCTTGGCTAAGACTAGATTACGTACCCCGAATCCTTCAACCACCCTAGCCCTAAACCCCAAACCCTAAACCCTAACCCTAAACCCTCAATACTAAATGCGCAAGCTTCCCGGTAGCAATCTGCGAATCGCTTCCGGAGGCGAACACATCCATCGGCGAGGGCACCTTAAAGACTGCGGAGAGTGATATCCCGCAGGTGCGAGCAGCTTTATAAAGGCTTACTACTTCTTTAGTTTCTGAAAGGAGCAGTTGATTTTCGGAGAATGAGGATGATCATGGTTCCGCTCACTGTCCCGATATATACATATATATATATATATACATACACACATAGATTGCTTGGCAGAGTGGCAAGCTTCGGCGCATGATTCGTGAGGCTGGGATTGAGCATTCCGCTGGAGGCTTCCCGGAAATATCGGAAATGCTGAATCTCAATCTGACTATATTCGCCTTAATGATTACCTATGGCCCCTACATTATCTGGCTCCAGGATGACTACGTGCTCACGCCGACGGGTGGATATCAAGTGGGAGCCTCAGCGACTCAGAAACCTTTGGCCTTAAATCCTAAACACAAAGAGCCTCAAAGACAAACGGCCGCTGAAACTTACTATAGGGGCGTAAATAATTTCATCCACTTGTTTTTTTGTTTTTTTGGGGGGGGTGTCCTTCTTCTAAGTATAGTATAAACAGATTCCAACCACCCTATTCTAATAAATAAGGCCCCTATACTAGACACAGCCTCAGATCTTCAACACCACACCCTCCACCCTAGACCCTAAACCCTAGGCCATAAACCCTAAACCCTAAACCCTAAACCCTAAACCCTAAACCCTAAACCCTAAACCTAAGCCCGTTGCAGAGACGGCCAACGTCGTTTAACTCGCAGCTCTCCAGCTCTTTGCAGCTCTCTAACTTGCGAAACTGGGCCTTTAGGGTTTATAGGGGTTTAGGGTCCAGGAGACTACATCGTCCACTTAGAAGGGGCTCTTAACACTACCCTGCACACAAGTTTCGGTTGAGTCCTAGTAAACCCTAATGCCGAAAGCGTGAATCCTAGACCCTAAACCCTAGACCCTAAACCCCTAAACCCTAAACCCTAAAGCCTAAAGCGTGAATCCTAGAGGTCATAGGGTTTCTGTTTTCAGGACTTGATCAGATGTAGGGCTTGTGGTCGCAACCCTGACCCCTTAAAGGAATCCATACTCGTAGATCCTGTAAGGGAACCGTTCTCCCTATGAATCCCATGAGGGTTCCTGTAGGAGCTCTTGCTGTCGTTAGCTTCCAGACGTGCCCTACACCCTCAGCCACTCAGCAAAAATCTCACGCCCCAAGCCCTGAACCCTCAACCCTCGACTCAAAAGCCCTCCTCCCGGCCCCTCAGTCACAAACCTTAACCCTAACCTTTTCACCCTAAAGCCTAAGCACTAAACCCTAAACCCTAAACCCTAAACCCTAAACCCTCACCCCAAACCTTAATCCTAAACCCTGAACCCTAAACCCAAACCTTTCTCCTAAACTTTACACCTGAGGTGGAGTATCAGTGCTGTCCCCAGACGAGCCAGAGCCCGACCATACTCGGCGGCCAAGAGGACAGTAGCCGAGGTGTCACTGCTGGTTTTGGGTTTAGGGTTAGGGTTTAGGGTTTAGCGTCAAGGGTTTAGGTTCTAGGGTTTAGGGTAATTAAGTTCCCCAGACCTTCCAAAATCCCTTAATTCAGGAATATACATTATTATACATCATATGAGGGGTCCTACTTTAATTCTAGGTATACTCCTTAATTAAGGGATTTTGGAAGCTCTCGGTCAGTGTCTTTGTAAAGAAAATGGGTCTCGAAATTAGGGTATACCCTAAGGCTCTTTTTGCTGTTATGGGCTTTCTAGGGGGCGGTTTGGGCTTTGGGGGCTAAGGTCTGGGCTTTCACTATGGGGGTCCATGAGCCTTAGGCATAGAGCATAGAACTAAGGCGTGTCCTGAGTTTGGACATGTCTGAAAAAAAGAAAAAGGACGTAGCATACGCTGAGCTTCGCGCCGACTTCGTTGGTATTCCCCCGCCTAAGTCGTGGATGGTTCTAGCAGGCTGATGCTTTATTTTATTCGACCCCCGCCTTGCTGCCGTGATGTCTAAGGGCTCTTATGCTGAATCTCTAAAAAACACTATATGCTCTGGCCCCAAAGTACCTATAAAGGGACTACTTTAAGCCCAAAGTATATACAATTTGGGCAACTTGGACCCTTAGTCAATCGCATGTGACGACCCCTGGAGGACACCAGCCGGAATCCTGGAAGGCCCCACCCCCGAAGCTTTAGATTAGGATTAGGGTCTACGCAATCTCAGTTCTGAACCCTAAAATCCCAAGAATTTGCCAAGAATCCTGAGCCAATAAACCCTAAACCCTAAACCCTGAAACCCTCAAACCCTAAACCCTAAGCCAATTAAACCCTAAACATTCTGAACCTCAGACCGCAGTCCCTAGCCTCCAGGACACGCGAAGTCCTGCGGTGCAGGCTCGGATGCATCTTCACCGCTCTATTTCTATTCCGTCACCTTTAACCTGCCAAAATCTACGCACCATAAACTAAATCCCTGATGAGGATGCTGCATTCATGTATACGTCCGTGAATACATACATGTAGCCTACAGATCTAGTTTGCAGACCCTACTAACTACTCGTTGGGAAGTGCATGTTCAATTAGCTCCTGAAGGGTCCTGCAAGCGAGCAAGCAGAACCCAAGCCGGGCCAACATGGAGGCTAGATACGGCGCCTGTTTCTGCAGCCCCCCCAGTACAGGACATGTTTATCAACGTCGACATTGTGGTAATGTAGCTGCCTTAATAATTACCCCAAACCCTATTCTAAATTCTAATTCTAAAGACCCCCTAATATAGAACCCTATTATAGATCCCTTATAGAACCCTTCAAAGGAACCCCAAAACCCTTTGTGAATTATTAAGGCCCCTATATTAACCCCAAGCCTCAAGGAGTTGAATGACGCAGAGCCTTGCCCTCCCTCCAGTCCAAACCGAGCCCTCACCCTCGAATCGAACCCCGGCGATCCCCAACCCAAGATTCAGGGTCCAGGGTTTTAGGGTTTGGGGTCTAGGGTTCAGGGTCTAGGGTTTCAGGGTTTGGGGTTCAGGGTCTAGGGTTTGGGGTTTAGGGTTCAGGGTCCCGGGTCTTAGGGTCTAGGGTTTGGGGTTTAGGGTTCAGGGTCTAGGGTTTTAGGGTTTAGGGTTCAGGGTCCAGAGTTTTAGGGTCTGGGGTTGAGGGTTTGGGGTTTAGGGTTTAGGGTTAAGGGCATCAAGTTCCCCCTCCACACCTGCGCAGATACTCTGGGGTCTATACAGGGCCTACAGGGCATCGAATCAAACACCACGCTGAGAAGCAAACCGCCTGCCACAGGACACGCTGATGAGACCGCCTGGGACCTCAGGTGGTATAGATTGGCGGTTTATGCATTAAGGTAGTTGTCTAAATTCGGGTCTTTTTTAGGGTCCTTTTTATAAGGGTGCCGTACTATTTTGGGGACCTAAAAAGGGACCCTAGTTTAGAGAACTAGCCATTAAGTTGCCCCTGCGACGTTGCGGGAGGCCTTGGATCCTCCCTGTAGTCTCCATTGTAGTTCCTATTTGTGGACTAACCTAATTATATATTAAGGATTTTATAAGGTATCCCCCAAAAAGGAACTACAATGGAGACTATAGGTCCTTCTGGTCCACAGGGCTGTTGGTGGTTTGGGTCTGGCCGAGCTGTGCCTTTACTCCCAAGTTCCCCTGAAGAGTTTAATTTAGGGTTTAGGGTTTAGGGTTTAGGGTTTAGGGTTTAGGGTTTAGGGTTTAGGTTTAATTACTTCCTTTTTAGATGAAGCCATTCTTCAGGGCTGGCTATCTTATTTTGAGGGGAAGTGCTGCTGAGCATCAGACTATAGTAGAAGCAAGAAAGTTCGAACATTATTCTCCTCATGCCCCCAAGGTAAAGTAGGCGGGATCCTAGCACCAATCCTCGAAAGCCCATGTTCCAACTTTCTGGTGTTCGCTGTAGATATTTTCCTTCATCTCCACTCAGGATTATGGCAGCGCTGATTGGTGGCGCTGCTCTGCTACTTGGACGAAACCCGGACAGTCTAAACGCATTGAACATTTGAACTTAAAGGGTGCACGCTGCAGTTTAAGTTCAGGGCATGCAGAGTCTTGTGTTCGCTCGCAGTCTTTGAGGGCGTAGCCCGTTTGGAGCACAAGAGGTTTGATACTTCCGGCCATTTTTGAATGGTCGCTTGTGTTCACAGCTGCAGAGTCCGAGAGAACCTGCACTGCGGTAGTTGATGCATCCCGGCCCCAGCAGTTGGCTGTACTTTGGAAGTTCCACACCTCCCACTCACTCCTGAACCCACGTTCGGTGAGATAAGGCAAGCCCAAAACCCTAAAACTTAAATCAGGAAGCCCTAAACCCTAAACCCTAAACCAACAACCCTCATACCCTCAATCCCTAAACTCGAAACCCTAAACCCTAAACTCGAAACCCTAAACCCTAAACCCTAAACCCCAAACCCAACGGCAGTCCCATAAAGTCCTCAACTCCCTCAAAACCCGAGGCTTCAAAGCCCAAACCTGAACACCGGAAGCCCTGGAAGCCCCGAAAACCCATAGCCTTCAGAGTAGGGTTTCGAGTTTAGGGATTGAGGGTATGAGGGTTTAGGGTTTAGAGTTTAGGGTTTCGAGTTTAGGGATTGAGGGTATGAAGGTTTAGGGTTTAGGGTTTAGGGTTTCGAGCTTAGGGATTGAGGGCACCAGGACCCCCCCAAGGGGCCTTTAATAGAGCTGTGGGTATTTCGGGTATATGAGAGGGTAGTTGGGGGGTCTAGGTATGAGGGTTTCGGGTTTAGGGTTTCGGGTTTCGGGATTGAGCCCTATAGAAGAAACCCTAAACTAAACCTTGCACCCCAAACGAAGCTCGAAGGGTTCAAGTACCTCGTAATCATATACATTCGCAAATACTAGCCTACAAAACTACAATCCGCAAACCACCCTAAGGCTCATGGACCCCCATAGTGAAAGCCCAGACCTTAGCCCCCAAAGCCCAAACCTCCCCCTAGAAAGCCCATAACAGCAAAAAGAGCCTTAGGGTAGGCCCTAGCCATTCCCATGGAGACCCCGCTGCCTGTACGGCTGGTGAGTGAGCAGTTGGAAAAGTCATACACGGGGAGTAGGCCCCAAACCCTGAAGAAGCCACCAAACCCTTAACACCCTAAACCCTAAACCCTAAACCCTGACCCTAAACCCTGACCCAAAACCCTTAACCCACCTTGGCGCCTCCGGAGTGCTCCGCCAACGCCATGGCCGATTGCATGCGTCCGAAGGCACCATGCAGCCGATCCTGAGCGTCCCGCAGCTTGCAGAGAGCGGTCCGGATAGGGCCAAGCGGACCGTGAATGTTCATTGCCTGGCAGGTTCCAGCTTCGAGCTGGACGTCAACTCTGGCGAAACAGGGTGGGAAGCAGCGCAACGCATCGCAGCCGGAGTTGGCCACCCTGCAGGCTTACTTGTGCTAACATCCGGTGGTTGTGTTATCGATCAATCCAGGCTGCTTCTTGATCAAGTCCGTCACGACGAGATCTGGTGCGTGGTGCGGAAGCTTGGCGCGGGTTGTGTCGCGATGCTTTGGGAGCGCCTACTCGAGGAGCAGACTCTCTCTGATGCGGCTGCCCTGAACGAAACGATGTCACTCACATTGTATTCCAGAGAGCTCATTCTGGGCATCCAACTACCCAGCAGCCTGCGGAGTTTGACGTTTGGCGATGAGTTCAACCAGAGCTTGGAGGGCATCCAACTACCCAGCAGCCTGCAGAGTTTGACGTTTGGCAGCCATTTCAACCAGGGCTTGGAGGGCATCCAACTACCCAGCAGCCTGCAGAGTTTGGAGTTTGGTTGCCATTTCAACCAGAGTTTGGAGGGCATCCAACTACCCAGCAGCCTGCAGACTTTGGAGTTCGGTTTTCATTTCAACCAAAGCTTGGAGGACATCCAACTACCTGGCAGCCTGCGGAGTTTGACGTTTGGCGATGAGTTCGACCAGAGCCTGGAGGGCATCCAACTACCCAGCAGCCTGCGCAGTTTGACGTTTGGCTTTTACTTCAACGAGAGCTTGGAGGGCATCCAACTACCCAGCAGCCTGCAGAGTTTGGAGTTTGGTTACCAGTTCAATCAAAGCTTGGAGGGCATCCAACTACCCACCAGCCTACAGAATTTGACATTTGGCGATGAGTTCAACCAGAGCTTGGAGGGCATCCAACTACCCAGCAGCCTGCAGAGTTTGACGTTTGGCTATCAGTTCAACAAGAGCTTGGAGGGTATGCAACTACCCAGCAGCCTGCAGAATTTAACCCTGGGCTATGAGTCCAACCAAAGCTTGGAGGGCATCCAACTACCCAGCAGCCTGCGCAGTTTGACGTTTGGCTTTTACTTCAACGAGAGCTTGGAGGGCATCCAACTACCCAGCAGCCTGCAGAGTTTGGAGTTTGGTTACGAGTTCAATCAAAGCTTGGAGGGCATCCACCTACCCAGCAGCCTGCAGAATTTGGCATTTGGCCAAAAGTTCAACCAGAGCTTGGAGGGCCTCGAACTACCCAGCAGCCTGCAGACTTTGACGTTTGGCTTTGACTTCAACGAGAGCTTGGAGGGCATCCAACTACCCTGCAGCCTGCGAAGTTTGGAGTTTGGTGAACATTTCAACCAAAGTTTGCGGGGCATCCAACTACCCAGCAGCCTGCAGAGTTTGAAGTTTGGTCGTCAATTCAACCAGAGCATGGAGGGCGCCCAACTACCCAGCAGCCTGCGGAGTTTGACGTTTGGCAGCTATTTCAACCAGAGTTTGGAGGGCATCCAACTACCCAGCAGCCTGCAGACTTTGGAGTTTGGTTTTCGCTTCAACCAAAGCTTGGAAGGCATCCAACTACCCAGCAACCTGCAGAGTTTGGAGTTTGGTGACCATTTCAACCAGAGCTTGGGGGGCATCCAACTCTCCAGCAGCCTGCAGAGTTTGAAGTTTGGTCGTCAATTCAACCAGAGCATGGAGGGCATCCAACTACCCAGCAGCCTGCAGAGTTTGACGTTTGGCAGCCATTTCAACCAGAGCTTGGAGGGCGTCCAACTACCCAGCAGCCTGCAGAGTTTGGAGTTTGGTTACCAGTTCAATCAAAGCTTGGGGGGCATCCGACTGCCCAGCAGCCTGCAGACTTTGACATTTGGCTATGAGTTCAACCAGAGCTTGGAGGGCCTCGAACTACCCAGCAGTCTGCGACGTTTCACTTCACGGCATTTATGCGTAGCCACGTGGTGAGCAGTGATGGGCTGGCTTTGATCTCTCTTTAGCGGCACCTAGGTAGAATGCCGCGGCTTCTTCTGGGATGTGGAGCTTCGAACTCCATAAGTCTTCAACCCGAAAGCTTAAACATCCCCTAGCTCCCCAAAACCACTGCCTGAAATCAAAACATATACTTTTAGTGATCTCAATGCAAAGGCCCTAAATGAGATAAATGATAGAAGCCTCACAAGATTGTTTGCGGTCCCTCAAGCGCGCAGTATTTGGAACAGTTAATCGTGCCTGCATGCGAGGGGACATGCAGACGGCCAAAGCATTCCCGCTCTGGAGGAGGGAGCCTTCGTGTTAAGGGGTTTAGGGTTTAGGGTTTAGGGTTTAGGGTTTAGGGTGCAGCGGCAAAAGTATGATCTCGTGGCACAACCCTGTCGAGATAGCCTTCAGACACCGCGCAGGCAAGCTACAGAACACTTTGCCTTTTGAAACAGCAATCGAGCACAGAAGGTTCAAATTCACATATGTAGGTACGTTCCCTCAAGCCCTTAGCACCCTTATGCAGCCCTATACCCAGGGGCCTGGGAATTCTAGGACATCTTTTTTTGCCGAGGTTAGACACCCTGGAGTGCACAGCACAGTACTGTGAGCCTGCGAGGTGTTTGCTTGCACCCGGGTTTGGGGTGGTTTGGGGTTAGCGGTTTGATTTCTTGGCCTAAGAGCTTTAGTGGGGTAATTTTGAAATGCACTAGGCTTTCAGGTTCTTATGAGGATTTAGGGTTTTGCGGGATGCTTTACGTCGGCAGCCAAGCTTTGCCATATTTCAGGTTAAGGTGGTGCTTCTCAAGTTCTTGTCCTTCGGATGTGGTCTGATCCTTCAACCCTTTTCCTTTCATTTGAACGAGAAGGTTTTCGGGCAGGCTTTCCTGTAGTCTCCATTGTAGTTCCTTTTGGGGGTTGCCTTGTAGGATCCCAAGTATAGAACTGGTGAAACCAAAAAAGGAACTACGATGGAGACTATAGGTAGTGCTTTTCATAAAGATAGAGATTGACTCCGGCGTGAAATGAAATCTCCCTGACTCAAACTTTTGAGCATGCTCTGGGCTACAACATACTCACTAGTTCTCCACTACCAGATCGTGGAATAGTTGCAGCTACTGACGCTTTTGGCTCTTAGGCGTGAGTTTTCCTGAAAGGTTTGACATTCGTGTCCACGGATATGGGAGCGGGGGGGGGGGGGGGGGGGCGGTGCGAGTAGCCAACAAAGAGTACACTGACAGCTGCGTGTGGGCACAGGCTACTTGACTCCTTCGAATGGCAGCGGCAGTTTCTACACCGCCATGTGCTGAGCTGCGGTAGAACAGGGAGCTAGTTTAGCTTCCTTAAGTGAGTTTAAACCCTCGGTGTAACTACACTCCTCACAAGGTAATGGAATGTTGTGGAAACCCAAACAGCAGACTAGACTCAAATTGTTCACCACAGTATGCTTAACATAACGTCCCTACATCACTGTACTATAAGACGCCCCAGAATGTCGCAACCCTGTTCGAATTACAGATGCCCCTCACTCCACTGCACCCAGGACTTTGCAGACCTTGTGGGCTGTCTGAGGCACTTCAACCCTGAACCCTAAACCACTTTGAAGCAAACCTGGTCCTGACTAGCCCAAGAGAAGACAACTGAAGCCAAGCATCCCATTGACGGTTAGAGTTTAGGGTTTAGGGTGTGGGTTAAACAGTCCAAGAGTTGGGGCCTTACTATATAGGCAAACTTATACAGGTACATTGATGAAGTTATTAGTTGATACATATATATGTATGTGCACAGATATAGATATATGTATAGACATATATAAGCCTGGGTACTGCTTTTTTGCTATTCCTTCGGGCTCTTTGGTTTTAGTATGGCATAAGATGCCCCCTCAAATCCCTATATTTCTAACAAGTGAAAATGCCTACCTGTGGGTAAGAGCAGCCAGCCTGTGGAGGACTCCGAGGATACCAGCCCGTTAGGGCTTAGGATTTCGGGTTAGGGTGTAGGGTTTAGGGTTTAGGGTTTGTGGATGCTTAGGAGAATTCAGCAACACAGGGAATGGAAGCGATTGAGTTCTCACGCTTCGTACTTTTGTACAGCCTGATTTCGAGGTCGTATGCTGGATCGTCAGGGTCAAAGAGTCCATGCTAGAATTTGTGTAAAACATGTTCATCAGGTGCAGGCTCAGGTATATCGCACCATCATACAAGGGTGCAGAGTCCTACGGTTGATGGACAAAATCCTGCATGACCTTAAGGACCCTAAACTATGGGAATTATGGTATATTCCTTATAGTGGGTAATGCAGGATTTTGTCCATCAACCGTATTAATGGATGAAGGCTGCGACTTCGCAACTGGCGAGGTCCTGATCTGTTGGCTGCACTGGCAGAATTGCTGGAAGTTTTCACGATTCAGGCTTTACAGATGGGGTTGGGTTTAATATAGGGGCCTAAATAACTACCTATACTATTTTGGGGGGGTTGCTGATTATAATTATAGTCTAATGGGCCCCAAAACCCCATTCTGGTTATTCAGGCCCCTATATTAGGTTCGTCCAGGGCGTCAGCTGTGGTATTTATGCTGGTGCAAGGACCCAGGCCTGCAACGGCACTATAGCCTTAGTTGCAGCAAGTTGGCTCATTGGGATGAAACCAGAACGTCATGTGGGTAGTTCTCTAAATTAGAGTCCATTTTTAGGTCCCCGAAATTAATAGCACGGCACCCTTATAAAAAGGACCCTAACAGGGACCCTAATTTAGAGAACTACCCATGTAAATGCTAAAATCTCGGTTCAGGATTGGGTCTTTATAGTATTGTGCTTCGGGCTTTAGTCGGTCACACCGTGCCGGCATTTCATGGTTTGTCACATCAGTCTCCTACCAGTTGAGTTTAGGGTTTAGGGCTTAGGGTTTAGGGTTTAGGGTTTCACATTCTTACAAAAGGCAAGCACATTCGTAACATTTCCTGAAACGGCTTTCGAGGATGAGGTATGCCACAAAGTTCTGTGTTCCCCGTAGTCGGCCCACTTCTGTGAGAATGGAAGTGATCAGGCAGCTGGCATTACGAATAGGACGACATCGATGTTAGCATTATAAGAAAATATGAAACGAGTGCGATGCACCAAATGGTTGACTGCCATGAAGCGCCACTGTGGACTCCGGGCACATCTTTTTGCGAAGTGCACGTGAACACACAAAAACCAACGACCTGTGTGAACAAATGTGTTTCGGTATGTGTATGTGTATATAACCGTAATAGAGATGCAATCGCGCACATACACACACACACACACTCACACACACTCACTCACTCACTCACTCACTCAATCACTCACTCACTCACTCACTCACTCACTCACTCACTCACTCACTCACTCACTCACTCACACACAGTCGCACACACGAAAACACACACATGTATACATGTATGTATATATATATATGTATATCAATATTAATGTGTGTGTATATATATATATATGGGGAACTGTCTTGTTCATAAAATTCTTCAGTTTTCGGTCAGTTTTCGGCGTGCCATGGTTCCAAGACATGGGAGGGTTTATCATACACCATCCGTCGTTTTAATCAGAAAACATAGCGCTCTTCATCAGAAAACACCGCGCGCGTTATCAGGAAACACCGCGTTTTATTAGGAATAGCTGGAGCGCACTGTCGGGAGATAGCTATGCATTTAGGGTCCACTAGAAATACATGGCGAGTGCTATGTGGCAACAGACACATCAGCTGCCAGCAAGGTTTAGGGTTTAGGGCCGCCATTCGGCAGCAGCAGCAGGATAGGCACATGTTCAGATTTCGAGCTGGATTTGCATTTGCAGGCGTCTGTAGAATGCAGAGAGCGACGTGCACTGCCGTGCCCCGTATGTATATATATATATATATATATATGAATGTATAGACAGACATAGATAGGTATAGATAGGTAGATCGATAGATCGATAGATAGATAGGTAGATAGACAGATAGATAGATAGATAGATAGAGAAATAGAGAGATAGAGAGAGATAGAGAGAGAGAGAGAGAGACAGAGATAGAGAGACGGATAGAAAGCCAGGTTTACATGCACATATATATATATATATGTGTGTGTGTGTGTGTTTACATATATACGCATATGTATGTAGATATAGGTATCTGTGTAAATGTATATATGTATAGAGACACACACGTACATTTGCACGTGCATACACAGCTGTATATAAAGCGTTCAGTGTTTTGAAAGGAGTGAGTGTGGGTGGAGAGGCTGCAATGTTTCCGCCGCAAACTCGGAAGCCCTATCTCCAGGATCCTATGTCTAGGATCTTAAAATCGATCAGAACCCTAAATCCGAAACCGTAAGTCCCCGGTGCTAGCGTCTGAACCTTCGTGCCAGTTTGGATTGGACTTTTCGCTATGGCTGCGAGCATCTTGGTGATAATTCAGATATCAGAAGTGTTGAGAAAGTGTTGGATGACGTTGGCCGTTTGGGTTTCAGAGCTGGGAGCTACGGTCCCTATTGTTGGTTTGCTCCGACTTTGTCGACTCTGAGCTGTGTGGAATCTTTGCGCTGTTTGCAGGTGTGCTTCTCCAGCTTGCTATCCTAAACCCCTGAACCCTTGACACTAAACCCTGAAAGGCCTGAACACGGTTGTTCCGAGCTCCGAAGCTGCAAAACCATGCTTGTAGAGCCTGATGCGCTACATCTTTTGACCTAGCAGACCCTCGAACTCGAACCCCTAAGCCCTAAACCCCTAATTCTTAACCCCCCAAACCCTAAGTCTTAAACCCCCAAACCCTAATTCTTAAACCCCCAAACCCTAATTCTTAAACCCCCAAGCCCTAAACCCTAAAGTCAGGGCAGGGCGCAGGGCCGATCGTGGGCTCGGGGCTTAGGGTTGAAGGATCGAGGCTTTAAGGAGTTTTGGGCTTAGGGTTTTGGGGTTTTGGGTTTTGGGTTTTAGGGTTTTGGGGTTTAGGGGTTTAGGGTTTAGGGTCGGGGAACATACGGTAGTAGATCAGTTTAGAGGTGTTTTGCGTAGCCAACTGTATCCTCAGCTTACATAGCTACGTAATTCAAGTACTATAGCGCGCCGGAGGTGCATCTGGAACCCGGTAGGTGCTCCAACTTTGAAAAAGCTACCCTAACCCTCCAGGTACCTACTATATAGGGCCTCAGGGGCTCTAGTACCCTATATAGTAGGTACTTGGGGGGCTAGGGCTACATGGAAACCCTAAACCCTAAACCCTAAACTCAAATGTTCGTCAGAGTTCGTCAAGCGCCGAGGTATGTGGGCTGTGTGCCTCGCTTGGCAGCAACCTCAGGAATGCTTCGGTTTAGAGTTTAGGGTTTACCCTAAGAACCCAAAACCTACTTTTTTGTAGAGTCCGAATCTCCTTAAACCTAACCCTTATAAGCCACGGTTTAGGATTTAGGATTTGGGATTTAGGGTCTAGGATTTGGAGTTTAGGGTTTACCTTAACCTACCAAAACCCGCTTTTTTGTGGGTTCTTTTTAAACACCCCAATATGGCAGTTATAGGGACCCTACAAAAAAGTAGGTTCCGGTGGGTTGAGGTAGGGTTTAGGGGGCAGATCCTGAAGTTGTGGAAATTTCAGTTAGACAGGAATGGAGTACAGGAGCAGTTGTGTTCATGAGCAAGATTAAGTTGGACCTATACCCTAAGTGCTTGTCGGGGTGTGCGGAGGTGCTATGTGAGTTGGTACCTACAGCTTGTCATCTAGAACCCGCCACACAGAAGCCTTAATTGTTCAGCTATATAACGAAAAAAAGGTTGGCAGCATGATGCAAAGGGCTAATGCTTGCGACGTTTCCTTCCGTCATGATCCTTCTTCTCATCGCGACTTGTACAAGGTTTGTTCTAATCCGATCTGAGTTATCGCAGCCTCAACAATCCACCCTACACTACCCTACACCCCCAAATACGGTCCCTGGTATCCCGGTAATCCTTCCTTGCACTATGCTGCAATGAAGTGCCTTTTCTGACCCGTATTCAGCGTTTGGGCTTAGAACTTAGGTCTCTGTGATCCGTTTAAGCTGCTTGCCAGCCGAGCATGCACTACTTGGAGGCCCCTTTGACTTAGTAAGTCTACTTAGTATCCCCTAGAAACCCTCTTATAATCCCCATAACCCACCTTACTAACCCCACTTACTAAGTCAAAAGGGCCTCCAAGTACTTTCACGCAGCAGGAAAGATGATAAGCCTGAAAACGAACCGGGGAAGCCTTGAGGGCTGTCCCGCTCCAACTTGCGCATCCTGCGACTGGTTGGGTAGAGTAGAGAGCTTCATGATTTGATTCGTTCATGGCGCCTCAAGACGACGGTAAGGGCCACTGTGATAGTAAGACTTCCGTTGCTTGTGTGGATCATGCTTCCGAGTAACTCGGGCTTTCAACTGTAAGACACAAAGGGTTCAGAGTTTAGGATTAAGTGTGTCGCAACCTAGGCTACAATGAGGACCCCGATCAGGACTCCACTTTTTGGCTAGAGGTGCAAACTAAAACCACAGACCCCTACTTTCAAACCTTAGGCAGCCGTGTCCCAACAACCCGAAAAGGCCTCTTTCAAGATACAAAGCCGATTCAAGCTCACAGAAGTTGTCCTTTGCAGTCACAGCACGCTGCGACACCATGTAGTCGCTGAGCCGAAACGCACCAGTGTTAGAGTATTTGGTCCAGAAGTCAAAAACAATAGCTAGACCGCCGTTGGAGATGTTTGCAGCCTTGTAGGCCTAAAACCTTAAACCACGTTCAGACAGCAAAAGTTCCCAATGCTTGGCCCGCAAAGACAAGGTCCGCACTCCTCAGTCAGAGCGGTGCCCCTGTGGCTGCAAAAAACACACTCTGGTCTCTCTTGCCTGAAGCGTAACTGCGGAGATGTACAGGTTCTGCTGCTAGGCCCCAACCCTATCAATATAGTCGGTCATGACGCGGTGCGTCAGGGTATGCACAGCTTTTAAAGGCTACATAGCTTTATTGGACGCACAGGCAGGTCTACATATAATGTTACAGGGGCTTAAATACTTACCTACACTTTTGTTAGGTTACTTTTTATAATTCTTATATAAATTGAGCTCACAGTCCTATTTTGATTATGAAGGCCCCTGCATAAATTGCGCTGTGCGTTGAGGTAAGACCCTAGACGCTCATATACCTATCTAGTGGGTTATTGTCTCCTGAATTGAGGGTGGGTTTGTTTAGGGGCTTAGGGGACAGCAACATTCACACGCATAACCTCCAGAAAGATAACATGCCCCTTGACCAGAACCTGTCTTTTACTAACTGGTCTTCCAAACACACTAAACCCTAAAGCCTAAACCTTAACCCACAGACTGAACCGCGGACTGTCTTGTCGTGAGGTTTCTTGACTTTTGCCGCGGCAATGCGTCAGCAGAATCCAGTACGGCTCTTAGCGTCGTCATACACTGGGGGCCAAGAGACCTTAACGAAGATTCTGATGGTCTTAGTATGCCCAAAACACACCCGGAACTCTAAACCCGCTTGGTTTCGCCGCGCTGCCCACAGCCTTGGGGATAGTGTGATAGACCTGAAGCCCTACGGCGCTAGAGTTGTACAACCTGAAACCCTGAACCTTTGGGTTATCGTGAAAGGGAACCTCATGATGACAGAACATGTATGTCACTTGTGTGGAAGGAAAGCTGATGATGCTACTAGTACAAGTAACAAGTCACGTTTTTCCACGTGCGGTCCCTTCAAACCCTCATATGTTATGGAACACATACCTAGTAGATTCTAATAGCACCATGATCATACTGAACACATTTCTTGGATGCATAGGATGGCAGCACCTTAGGGTGTAGGATTTATGGTTATTATCCCGCGAAGCTGTCTAGTTCGAAGCGTCAAAGCTCCAAAGCCGGTCGTCGCGAAAGGGCCGACCCCGGAACCCTGAACCCCAAGAGCCACGGTGTGGGGTTTAGGGTTTAGGATTTTCAGGGATCCCGATGTTTTAATGTCAACCTTAAGCACTGAGGCGAAGCCCGTGCACCCTAACGCCCATATCCCATGCTATAATATAGGGGCCTAAACAAGTACCTATA
>CAJNDV010032102.1:7267-23875 GCA_905221635.1 Symbiodinium sp. CCMP2456 | reverse complement strand
ATATATATATATACATATATATATGAATATATATATATATATATGAATATATATATATATATATATATATTCATATATATATTCATACATGCATATGTATGTACATAAATATACATACATACATATACATATGCGCATATTATAAGCCCGTCCGGTACAAGCTTCTCCACAGGAGCTGTTGCTGGATCCGGATATTCTCTCCGAGACCACACTTGCGGCGCGCTCTCCTTAGTCCCTTTTTGGGGTTTAGGGCCAAGGGTTTAGTGGTTGAAAGTTAAGGGTTTAGCGGAGTTTAGCGGTTCAGCGTGTAGGATTTCGGGTTCATCATCATCATCATCATCATCATCATCATATTCTTCTTCATCGTGATCATCACCCTCACCATAATCATCGTCGTCATCGTCATCGTCATCATCATCATCACCACCATAATCATCATCATCATCACCATAATCGTCATCATCACCATAATCATCATCGCCACCATCGTCAGCATCATCATTTTCGTCATCGTCATCATCATCACCATCACCACCACATTCATATGCATAGTCATCACCTAAACACTGAACCCTAAACCTTTGTCTATAACTGCAACGGTATGCAGGCCTGATTGTGCCTTTACAACACCCCTATACGTACCCTTCTTGTGTACCCTTGCAATACCGTTATGCCGTAACCCCAAAAGTACCCCTATAGCACCCTTATAAGTTCCCTTGGCAGTGGTAGTTCAGACAGAGGGTATATGAGGGCCCCCTAAAAGGAACTCACGAGCTCTCAAGGGCCACGGAGCCTCTTCGGCGGCTGCCTTTCAGCCGCTGGGTGGCCGGGGAAGGCGGGAGGGCTGGGGGTTCCATAACGACTTTATAGTCACGACGACGGTGGCATGGAAGAAGAAGCTCAACGCATAGCACCCGCAATGCCACCCAATGCCGAGCCGAATGCGCGATCTGGGCCGCAGGTCCTTGCCTCTCAGCCGCGGTCGCTCGCACAAACAAATCCGAGTGTGAGTGACTCGAAAGTTTATTGCCACTGGGTTCAGTGCACCTTGCGCACGGACCCATGTACTCTTGAAGCACACCCTACAAGAGTTCTATGAGGGTTACTGTATCCCTGGGGCTCCAACTAGGCTACAGTAGGTACTAGTGTATTGACTTTAGAGCTTAAAGTAGGTACTATGTGTATGCTTGGAGCCCTAGGGTATAAGGGTATTGCACGAGCTGTAGCAGGGGGTGGACTTTTGCCTTTAAACTAAAGCTTACTTACCCTGAATGATCGAGTATGAATATGTAAGTATATATCTATATATCTACATAATCTAAACACATATGTCTCTAATCTCTGTGAATATTGGTATTATATTACGGCTGTAACAATACACAAACTATTTGCATAAATACAAACCCATCAACCAGACAATCAGTCAATCAATCAATCATCAATCCATCCATCCATCCATCCGTCAATCAATCAATCAATCAATCAGTCAATATGTACATTTAGTACTTTAGGGTTCGGGGATTTGGTTTAGGGGGCTGTGTAAGATTTCTATGCCCTTGTATGCGAACTACGGAGCTTTGATATGGGTTCTGTAAAGGTTCGCAGGGTTTAGGTTGCAGGGTTTTTTGGTTTTTGCTTGCTCGGTCTTGGGTGCCAGGCCTATTGCAGAGTTTTGGGTTTGAGAGAGAAATATTGGTTGTCAGGTAGACATCTCAGTGGTAGACCTCTATAGTGATGGTTGATGGTGATGATGGTGGTGGTAGAAGTGGTGCTGGTGGGAACCGGGGCCGGCTTCTTCACTAGACCCGGGCCTCTCCCACCGTTGTCAGATCCCTGGCACAACTCCGAACCCTTCAGCGCGGACCACCGCGTATTCGGTGCGGCCTCCCGGAGAATGCTTCCGACTACTCGGTAGGACTAATGGGTTTGGAGCGGAGAAGTGGGCAAGGTTTATAAGCGTGTTGTATTGGATGTGTTGAGATCGCGTGCTCTCAGTTTGTAGTTAACTAATTTGTCAGTGTGAGATGCGGATTAGGGCGGCACTGGCTTGCAGGGTTTGGGCAGGAGGAGTGTCAGTTTGCCTGATTCAGTGCGGAAGGGTCGGCTGATGTCATGTTCTGCTGCCCACACTCTGTGTGTGTGTGTCTCTCCCTCTCTCTCTCTCTCCAATGTTTGGTCCTGTTCTGATTGGTTGTACTTTGTTCGTTGTGGCATCGTCCTCCAATGCATGTATAAGGTGCCAGGGTACTTGAGAACACGATCTATGCATATACAATTTGCACATTATGCTGCACATTACAGCCTGGAGACGGACTGCAGGCTTACAGCGCCTTGATACCTTTCATCCTCACACTACCTATGCGGCCGCGTGAACACAACAGGAGCTGGGGTAAGAATGTGCATGAGAAAGGAGCCGTTCAAGCGGCTTTGCTGCATTTGCTCCATATCGTTCTATGTTGTTTGCGACTTAGGTTACGATCATGAAGGTAGTGTTGATGCTGAGAGTGATGGCATGCTGGTGGTGGTGCTGCTGAGGTTTTTGAGGATGGTGATGGCGGTGGTAACGCTGATGAAATGATGAATATGGCATTGTTGATGAGGATGGTGATGATGATGACGGTGACGATGCCGATTACGAGGAGCGATATCAACATCGTCATGATTACGACGACGACTTTTAGCATGATGCTGGTGGTGATGATGATGATGACGGTGATGATGACAATGGTGATGGTTGTGATGCGGCGATGATGGTAGTGGCCATTGTCACCATGGCTATCTCGATGTGTGCTATGATTATGTTGCTGACGAGGATGTTGGCGATGACCATAGTACTGATGACGATGAAGGTTGTCATGACGGCAACCACGACGAAGATGATATGATGGTGGCAATAATATCAATAGTGGTGCAGATGGCCGGATTACCTTCTTCTCCCAAACCCCAAGCGGTATTCGCCCCAAGCCCTGAATAACACATCGTTCAGGCAGCTACGGCAGCATCTGGTCGGTCTTTGCTCTCGCCGACAGCAGGCGCGGATCAGTTGAAAGCGCCATGCAGCTTCGATTTGTCACCCAGGCAATAACATTGGTGCAGCTGGATTTTTCAGGGATATGAAAGGGTTCTAGATTCTAAAGGTTCTATGAGGGTCTTAATCATAATTAGCATTTAATACGGTTTTGTGAGGGTTCTATTTAGGGGTTCATGGAGACTACTATTGCTCATGGGTTCCCGAAATAATGCTCTAGCAAAAAACCCGTAAACAACTCTTTTTACAGAAGCCGCTATGTTTGGATTAGGAAGTCTTTGATTGAAGGGTGTAGGGTATAAGTTCAGGGTGGTTGGGTAAGGTTTCGGGGGTTTTGGCATTTAATGCGGGTTCAAGAACAAAGCTTGCTGGAAGTATGGTCAACCCGGTAAGTTAACCCTGAACCTTGAATCCCTAAGCCCGAAGTCCCTAAACCCCCGATTTTAGCACTATATGGGGGTTTCCGAAAATAGGAGACCCTAATATAGTACCCTAAATAATAGGATCCTTATTATAAGGACCCCAAAATAAGGTACCCCTTATTTTCGGAAACTCCCAAATCCTGAAGCCCTAA
Organism: Symbiodinium sp. CCMP2456; assembly: GCA_905221635.1. Taxonomy (NCBI): domain Eukaryota; class Dinophyceae; order Suessiales; family Symbiodiniaceae; genus Symbiodinium; species Symbiodinium sp. CCMP2456. The sequence goes on along the minus strand of CAJNDV010032102.1, from coordinate 20,273 downwards.
CCCCCCGAGGCCATTTGCTCCGAAGCCAAAGGACTATCGGTTTAGGGTTTAGGGTTTAGGGTTTAGTGTTTAGGGTTTAGGGTTTAGGGTTTAGGGTTTGAGGAGGGGCCTAAACCCGGTAGGATTTTAGAGGGGCTTACCGCTTCAGAATGAACCCTAAACCCGACCCTAAAAAGCTTCAGAATGGTGTTTTTGTTGCAGCGTTTTTTATGGTAATCCCTAGACTAGAAAACCTTAAACCCGGCCCTAAAACGCCAACATCCGGAAGTCCTGAAAAACCCTAAACCCCTAAGCCCCAAACCCCTACACCCTCCCTAAACCCCTAAACTCTACTCCCTAAACCCCTAAACCCTACTCCCTAAACCCCTAAACCCTAAACCCCTAAACCCTAAACCTCTAAACCCCTAATCCCTAAACCCTAAACGTCCAAACCCTAAACCCTAATCCCTGGAGTCCCCATGGGCCAGGCGCTGGAAGCAGCCCAACGGGGAGCCTGCTTGCCTGGCCTCAAGTGGCTGTGGCCTCACCGTGCCTTGGGTGGTCCAAAGGCAGCGATGTTAGGAGCGTAGTTCCTTTTCCTTTTTAATTCACAGATCAAATTTATTCTAGCATCTATCTTAACTTGAATGCTTGGTATGACATGACACTTTGCGGTCGTGCTGAAAGTCGGGGTGTAGTTAGGGACGGACTGTTGCCGTGGATTCGGGCGAGAGGGAAGGGTTCTCAACATCGGGTCCTTTTCTGCCTCCGTTACATACCTTAAGAACCCAAAACCCACTTTTTTGTAGGTTCTTATTATAAACCCTAATATGGGATTTATAGGGACCCTACAAAAAGGTAGGTTTTGGCTTCTTAAGGTAGTAAATCACCCTGACAACTAAAGGACTCCGATAAGAACGCAACCCCCACCCTGTATTCATGAAGTGCTTATTACGAACGAAGATGGTAACTTGGCTATAACTTACCCTAAACCCGAGGTCAAGGAACAATATAGGGTCGAGATGACAGGCATTAGTAATGACAGTAATTACCCCTTTTTAGGCCCATGGATATACGTACATATACATATGTATAGTTGCTGCTTTATTTATACGTCTTTATACAGTAGAACATACCCTTGAACGCTTATTCCAAGAAAGGACCCGATCTTCTCCTAGCTGAGGGTCCCAGTTGACAACTCAATTCTGGAGGACTTGTAAAAATACCTACACCAAGGCATCGTTGGGCCCTCCCCAAGTTGGGGGGGGGGGGTTGGAGAGCATGGGTCGTTTTGCATGATGCGTTGGGGCTTATGGGGTTTAGGGAAATTCCCGTCATCCAAAGTCAGAAGCTTGAAACCCCAAACCCCAAACCCGAAACTCCAAAGCCCTAAACCCTAAAGCCCTAAAGCCGCCCTAAGCCCTGAAGCCTTAAACCCTAAAGCCTGAAGCCCCAAACCCTGAAGCCACAATGCCCCGAAACCTCTAGGATCCTATGGTCTAAACCCGGCGCACCCCAAGCACGAGGCCCACTGGACCCCTAGTCCCTAAACCCTAGACTAACCCTAAACCCCCTAAGCCCCTAAACCCTAAACCCTAAACCCCGAAACCCCTAAACCCCTATAAACCCTAAAACCCCTAAGCCCCTAAACCCGTAAACCCCTGAACCCTCAAACCGATGCCCTCCGGCCCAGAATTCTAACTGTCAGACCTATACCTTAAGAACCCAAAACCCACTTTTTTGTAGGTTCTTATTATAAACCCTAATTTGGGATTTATAGGGACCCTACAACAAAAGTAGGTTTTGGGTTCTTGAGGTATGAATGGAGCCCAAAGCCCAATGGCCCGCAGCCCCCGAACCCCGAAATGCCTGAAGTCCTAGGGCTGAAGGTTTCAACGTTTAGGGTTTAATTAGGGTTTAGGGTTTCAAGGTTTAGGGTGTAGGGGTTTAGGGTTTATGGTTTCAAGGTTTAGGGTTTAGGGTTTCAAGGGTTTGGGTTTAGGTTTTAATCAGGGTTCAGGGTTTCAAGGTTTAGGGTTTAGGGTTTAATTAGGGTTTGGGGTTTCAAGGTTTACGGTTTTGGGGTCGAGGCTTTTTCATTCTTTAGGGTATAGGGTATAGGGGGGAAGTAGGATGTTCGGTTTACGGTCTTTAAACCCGAAGCCCTAAACTCGAAAACTGTAGGGTTCGGGCTCCGAGGTTCGCTTGGCGCGGCTTCTTGCCGAGGTGAGGTGAACTCATGAACTTCAGGGTTCAGGGTGTGGGGTTAAGGGTTAAGGGTTTAGGGTTGAGGGTTTGGGGTTTAGGGGTTCAGGGTGTAGTAAGTTGTAGGGGTAGGGTTGTAGCCGGATCTGCGAGACGATAGATAAAACCCCTTGCAGAACCTATGGTAAAAGCTCTATGAAACCCCCAACCACCTAAACCCTAAAAAGAAAGATACGTAGCAAAGTGATTGTCACCCTCAGCCGTCGTTGCCTCACTTCTTCTTGTCTTGGGGTTTGGGGCTTTTAGGGGCTTGTAGGGGATTTAAAGGGCCTATAGGGCCTACAGTTTAGGGCACTGACATGCTCAGATGCCACGAAAAGTAAGAGCTGCTCACATCTGCTACATCCGAAGCCCTACCCCCTAGCCCGAGCTCTTAACCCCCGAAGCTAAGCCCAGGCCTGTCGTGCCAACACACGTCGTGTTTCATGAAGCGATTACATCGCTTTTTTGGGGGTTTAGGGTTTAGGGTTAAGGATTACATCGGACAGTGAGTGGGAATGGGCTGGGTCTCAGTAGGTCGTAGGACATCATGTATGACGGTGTAGGGTTCAGGGTTGAGAATTTCCTGCCCGAATAAGACTATCAAACCCTGTGCTCTTACTAAAGGGACTTGCATAAGCTGCACCTAGTGTTTTGGGCAGGTTCATACATTAGCAGAGAGGTGCATCAAGCTGCGGCCGTGCAGGTGGACCAGTGGCTTCAAGAGACGCGTGAGAGGCCCAAGAATACAGTCTTCGATACTGAATAACTACCGATAGCCCTATAGGCCCAAACCCTAAAACCTAAGCCCCAGACATCCAAAAGCATGTACCCTACAGGAAGTGTGCATCGTGAGGTCTAGGACTAGGATGGATCAGGTACTCGTGCAAACATTGCTAGTTTGGGTGTGCAGCAGAATGTACCCCTGCAAGCTCTAAAGCAACTGAAAACTGACCCAAAGCTAGGATCCCAACCTGAAAAGAACCGGCTTCAATCGAGAACAGATATATAAACATAGGGGATGAACACTTCATAAAGTTCTCCTCCTCTAGTGCTACACCCAAAGCGCTGCACCCTCAACCCTGATTTGGGGCTTCGAGGTGCAAGGGCTTGGCAAGTTGGCTTTGTCAGTATGTACTCTCTTCTGGGAAAGAGCATGATAAAGCTACGGAGGCCTTGCTAAGTCGCCTGATCCTCTTAGTAGGATCTTGCTTACACTGACTCGCACGAAACCGGCGAGCCCTAAACCCCCCACCGCAACAACCCGGAAGCACCAGGGAAAACCAGTATACACAGCCTAAATCCCCATCAATTCCTCAAACCCGGTCTAGCTAAGCCCTAAACGCGAAAATAAGAAGCTATAGATTCCTCCATCCCAGCTGTAGCGCGAGAGTTCAGAGAGTCACCTCCGCTGAGGGTTTAGGGCGTAGCGTTTAGCATGTAGGGCTTTCAGGGTTTTGGGTTCAGGATGGTTCATGGTTTCGGGTTCTGCAAGCCGCAGGAAAACCAGCTTCTGACGTGGGGTGCGTGGTGTAGAACATGACGAAGAGCTTCGAAGTGAAAGTGGCCACCAGGCACAGTAAATAGGAAAGAAGTGGTCACTGTCCGGAAGGTGTCGAACAAGGTCCAATCATGGATGGCCCAAAAGTTCACGTGAGTATCTTGCAGAGCGCCATTCCTGCAGACCTCCTCGCTCAGCTGAGCGGTTTGGGAAGGAAGCTCGAGGGGCGATTCACGGATAAGTTTCGCGACGACTGCCCAGCAGGCTCCCATGGGGATGCACTTGGGGCACGGCGTTAAGGGGGGGGCACAAACCAAAAGACAAGGCTTTGATTCGTGAAGATCCGGAGCTATGTGCTGCTCCCCTAGACCCCTAAGCCCCTTAACCCCTAAACCCTTAATGAAACCCTAAACCTAAACCCTTAAACCTCTAATCCGAGACCCTAAGCGGAGCCTTGATATCGTCTGCATATATAAGTATTATATTGATATAATTGCATATGCTACCCCCCCCCCCTCCCTCCCCCTCCCCCTAAAAACCTGAAGGCGCGCAACTGAGATTTTGGCTCTGGCGCAGATGGCGTGGCCGGCATCAGAAGGCAGCCGGGAGATGTTTCCTTATAGGGTTTGGGGTTTTAGGGAACGACATGTACCCCGAAAAGCTGTAGCGGGCTTTAGGGGGACTGGGCTAGGGTAGAGGGCTAAGGAGGGCTTTGGGTTTGGGTTTGGGGGTTTGGGGTTCATGGGACGGTCTTCCCGAATGTTGGTTGGGCAAGGTTCTGAAAGGATCATGTGAGGGACTTCCGCCCCCACCCAAGGACGCCAGGCCAGCTAGCAAAAGACACCCTCACCAAGCAATGTGACCGGTCGCGAAGATGCAGGGAGCAATTTACCTCGATTGGGCAGCCAGAGAGGGACTTTGCAGGTAGAGTTACTGAGTAATTCGTAGAGTAGGAAACCGCTAACTTCTCGGGGTACTATGCCGTCAGCCCAAAACAGAAGGCTTAAACCCTCTCAGCCACAAATCCCAAGCCCCAAACACTGAGAGCCTAGGACCTAGCATGACCTTCAGCACAATAAATCCTAAACCATCCTAAAAAAAATCCTAAACCCCTAGTACAATCCGCCGAAGCTCTGATCCTAGTGGCTAGGTGATGTTTCGGGCCTCTGATAAAAGCCCCCAAACCCTAAACACTATAGCCTAAATGCCTACACCAAGCCCACAACAGCCCTAAAGCCCCAGCCCGCAAACCTAAATCCTGAAAGCCCTTATACAGTCAAAAGGCTCGGGAGCGTCCCGGCCTTGGCTATTGCATGAACTGGCGCGCGCCTGGTCAAAGGCCCCGGCTTTAGGGTTCAGGGTTTAGGGGAGTGCAGGGTTTGGGTTTAGGCTAACGGCCTTTTTTTGGAAGAAGGGGGGGGGGCGGGGGGCCGCGGGGGCTGAGTAGTTACCAGCATCACTCTTCAGGGTTCCTCAAGAATGTGCTCATAAATTGTGACGGTGCCCTGAGACCTGATGGTAATCCACAAGGCCCCTTGATGTCAGCCTGCTCCCGGGTCCCACGGGTTTAGGGTTTATATGGGGGTAAGGTTTAGGGCCGTTTAGGGTTTAGGGTTTAGGGTTTAGGGGTAATTAAATTAAAGGCTTAGGGGTTAAGGCTTAGGGTTTAGGGTTTAGGGTTAGGGGTAAGTCAGGCATCCTGCGGATCAGGGGTTCGGGGCTCTGGGGTTTGAGCCTTTTAGTTGCTCTGAGTGAGTGGGCCTCAGATGAATTCCTAAAGGGATTGAGTCTCCGGGCACGCCAGGCTTGGGAAAATGCTTTGGTTTTGACCCTTTGTTTCAATTGCAGGGTGGGTAGGGTCCAGATGTATGAGACACAAATGCAAGCTACACTAGGCAACCTATCATGCATCTGCTGCTTGGTATTCAAGATACAACACATATGCATCTATGTACAAAACATGCAAGATGTAAGTAAGATGTAACCCCGACATGTCTCTCTCTATATTATATATATATATACATACCTGCCTACATATAAACGATAAACCGTCGATGAGTTATCTCGGGGTAGATTTGAGGACTTGGAGGCTGAGATTCTCCAAAGAACTCGGAGCCAGAGGCTTGGCGACTCGATCCACTTCGCACACGATCGAGCTTATTTGCACCAGGATGCCCATCAATGCGCACATGCAGGCTGCCATCGGGGTTCTGGACCGACATGGAAGACGACCTCGCGAGTGCTCCGTGCATTTACTTACTTACCTATAGTCTCCATTGTAGCTCCTTTTGGGCATTCGCTTGTAGGATCCTAATTATAGAATTGGTTTAACCAAAAAAGGAACTACAATGGAGACGATAGGTAAGGCCATGTCAGGGGTTCCCAGCAGATGGCTACAGCGTGATCTTCCAGAACTGCCACTTCTTCGGGCTGGCAGTGGCCCATTGTGTGTAGAGTCCCACGATCAAGGGTTTTTAGGGAATACAGGCTTTAGGGAGTCAACTTGAGTCCTAGAAAGCCCCACGCCCTGAACTAGGCGCCCCAAAATAAAACACAAGCACCGGCCTCTTATTACATTTCAATTTCAATCCCCACCTTGCTGGGCGCGCCCCATCGCCATGTTTGCCTTCTTGCTGGCCGAGCACTGCAAACATAGGATCGGACACTTAGTTCATAATATTTATGAAACCTGGTTCATCCCCTAGTAGGCCTCATGCAAACCCTAGAGCGGAAGGCTGAGTAACACTCACAGTATAAACCCTACAAACACCGCATTTCTGAACTCGCCTCTTAGTTGGGATAGGTTTACAGATTTGGGTTAGGGCTCTTCTCCCTGAGGATGTGGCGATGTTAAGTTTAATGTTGACATTTTCGTTTTGCAGTTGTAGGCCCGCGGGCTTGTTACACACCTTTACGTGGGCCTGGGAGCCAGACTTAGAGAAATAGGATTTGCAAGACACACGCTTACCTTCAAGGAACCCTTCGTAGAGTCTAATTAAGGAGCTTCAGACCCTCATAGGTGCCTAAATAATTACCGGAAGCCCTACACCTAAACCCTCAACCCTTAAACCCTAAACGCTAAACCTTCAACCCTAAACCCTAAACCTTCAACCCTAAACCCCAAACCCTAAACCCTCTTTAGGGACTCAGCCCCTGAAGCCCCCCTACAGTCCCACGGCGCTACACCTCTTATTTAGGTGTGCAGTATAGAAGTACCTTAACCCTAAAATAACTGAATATTCTCAAGGACTTCTAAAACAATAAAGACGCCATAATAAGGACCCCCCCCCCCCCAAAAGTGGGTTATTTGGGGCCCCGGTAACCCTTTTTTTTTTCTTCGGCAGGATCGGGCCGCCTCTGTGGCAGCGCTGGGGGCCTCGGGGAGGCTCTGCTTGGAGACGTTGCAGGACGGTGCCGTGGAGGCGCGCTAGAGCCACGGTTTAGGGGTTTAGGGTTTAGGGTTTAGGGGGTCGGGGATGGTGGGGTGCGTTTTGGGTCTGGAGGGTTTTGTGTTTCGGGGGTTTTAGTGTGTGGGGGTTCGGGGGCTTTAGTATCTATAGTTTAGGGTTGGTTCGGGTGATCTCGGGTGGTTTAGGGCGCAGGGTTTACTGACAGATTCAATTACTGCTTTAAAGCTAGTTGTTTAAGAGCTTAGATGAAGGTCTCAGAATGAGCAGTCTTTTTCTTCATGGGCCATCTAGTATCAGGGCTTGAATACGCAGTAAGATTCTCCCCTTATGGTTCATGTACAAACACATTATAGTATGCCCCTGAAGCTCCCTATGCACGCAAACACATTCTTATTAACACCTGTCAGAGCCCTATCGCAGTTTGTAAGATCGTGAAAGCACGACCAAAACCTGTTGAATGCACGCAAGACCACATGCAACCGCCTGCCTTTTCCAATCCATCTTCGGGCCCCTTCCAAACAAACCCGGAAACCGCCACCGAAAATGCTCAGAGGCGATCTCTAGTGGCACCTGGCGATTGAAGATGTCTCATTGCGCCAGGTCCTTGGCACAGGTCTTTCTAAGGGCTTTATAGTATGGGTCTTTATGCAACTAAGAGGGTTTAAGAGGGTGTTTTGGTTAAGGTGCTGCTTAATCAGTCCCAGGAAAGGAAAAGAGCTTTGTTTGGTATAGGGGCTTGCAGAATATATGTCAAAGGTTTGGTGCACTGAGACTATACATTTTGTTGGGAACCCTATGGAGTACTACTGCTAGCTTTATTCAGGCCCCTTCGGTTACAGGGTTTAAACCCTAAACCCCTAAACCGTGGGTTTACCGCTTCGGGTCATTCTAGAGTCAAAGGTTTAAGGGTCAAGGGCAGCTCGGGGGCTCCAAGTGTACAGCTAGTACCTACTTCGGGGGTTTAGGGTCTAATCTAAAGTCTGTAAGTAATCGTAATGCAGGCGCCTTAATAATTAGATTTTTTTTTATGGGGGGGGGGGTCCTTTATTATAATTAAACTATAATATACCCGCAAACCCTATTCTAGTTATCAAGTCCCCTATATTACCTACTTCGGGCTATTTGGAGCCTTAGGGATTGTAAGGTAAGCACAAGCATGTAGTTTCAGTCTTTCGTTGTGGTTCTCATACACCTCTAGCCTATATGTAGACTTATGCCCTCTTGCCCAAAAAGCTCTTGAACTTACGTCCCTTACTCCCGAACCTCCTAAACCCATGTATAGAGCCCCATGTAGTCCGATTTAAGGCCATACAATCATACAAAAAGCCGAATAAGATACCATGAAGTAGAAACATCAAAACCACATTATTACCATAAAACCCTATACACACCTATAAATCACCGTAAACGAAGGAACCAGTATTACTAGGCACTTTGGACCAATAATAGCCACAAAGCAGCGGCAGGCCGACGCGCAGCCTGGGGAGGTGCTGACGGCCTGGTTTTTAGGCCTGGGCTGTCGCGGGATTTTGAAGAGGGGGGGCCTTATGAGAGGCTTAGGGATGTCAAGGTGTTGGGATTTCGGGATAATTATTGAATTTTGGTTTAGGGTTTAGGGTTCAGGGTTTAGGGTTTAGGTGGTTGGTTTAGGTTTGAAGCGTTTGGCGTGGCAGAGATTTGTGAGGGGTTTAGTTTCTCGTTGCTTTGGGGGTGGTAGGCTTTCTGTTAAAGGGTCCGCATTGCGGTAAGCCTTTCTAATGGCTTTTGCTGCATTTTAGGGTCAAGGGCTTGTGCTTTGGGGGAAACTTTCAGTTGATATAGAAGCTTGAGGTTTATGGCCTAGGGTTTATCAAAGTCTGAAAAGGAGAAAAAACTAGTATTCCTCACGGCTTCATAATGTATGTACAACATAAAGTAGCACAACACTCTGCTTTGATCAAGAACCAGGGCGCCTGTGTCATGTTCAGGGTTTTGGGTTGAGGGTTTATACTGTTTCTCAAGCTGCATAAGGTCTGCTCACTCTGCTTTCGGGTATTGAGGTTATGGTGAGGCCTGCCACGATCCCCTAATCCTGGCAAACCCGAAACCCTAAACCCCTAGACCCTAAACCCTAACACACTGAACCCCGAAACTCTGAACTCTTTCACCCTGAGCCCTCCACGAGTTTCGTGGTGTGGGGCTTGCAATTTCGATATGCTGCAGCGTTGCTTCTGCAAAGTTGGGAAGGTTGTGCGCTTGAGGTTGCCTTACCAGGTTGAGGTTACTGTTACTGTGTTGGGTCAGCACAGTCCCGTGTGGTAAGGATCTGCGCAGGGCACTTACCTAAGGTTCACAGTTTAGAAGGTATCGGTACGGTAGTATGCTGTTTCGGATTAAGGGTTTTCGTGTCTAGCAAGATCTCCTGGCAATGCAATGTGCATGCTGAGCCGACATTCGTACTGCGCTCTCACCCTGCCTCTAGTGCTATTCACATCTGTCTCTCATTGGCGATTGCTCCATCCAAGCCTCTGATATGATCCTGGTCTTTGCAACAAGTATGCTAGAACACGAAGCCATTACTTCTGCTGTCCTATCAGTCGTGTCAGTCCCATATTTAGCATGGAGCTTAGGATACTGCGAGCTTGTCTCATTGTATTTTTCGTCCTTCTATTGTTTTAATCATTATTGCTGTTGCTGCTGCTGATGCTACTGTTGTGGTTGCGGTTTGTGTTGCTGCTGGTGCTGCTGCTACTTGTCGGGCTCACGTTTTGAGTGCATACTAGCGACAGTAGCCGTGACCTGTCTTCAAACAGCCCCTGAAGGCCATACCCTAAAACCATGTAACCTGACTGCAACAAGCCCGAATTTGGCCCGTAATCAGGTCTGGAGGACATTGAATACCCGTAGCTGCACTGCAACACCATCACCCGCCTCCTACCCCCTCGCCTGGACCAGAACATCGGTCGCAGAATTTTTTCCAATATAAGGGCCGCAGCGGCTCAACTGAAGGAAACAAGGACACCCCAACTAGAGCACCGCTTTCTGTGGAGGCTCCAGCAACCCTTCCTCATCCAGCCATCAAGCACCGGCGCGCTGCCCCCAGTTTCATTTAGGAACAACTTGGCCGTGATGATGCCCTGGAACATCCGACTCACCCCACGCAACATGATCATCACAAAAATTACCAGTCCCTGCAATTACCAGCGTACTCCACGCCATGGAACTAAGCACTGTTTAGTTGGGACCGAAGCCATGCGGCATACTGGAACCCAACAGACCTGCCGTACGACCTTTGAATCCCCCACAAGTAGGTCGGTGGGTTCCAGTATCGCAGGAAGGCAGAAGCCCCTAACTTGAAACGACGGATGGGCTTCCTTAGAGCGGTGTTTTGTTCAGGGGCGTGGCCCGGCTCTTACGATTCGGTGTGTAGGGCGTGTTGAATTACTTCGGGAGTTGGATTGTTGTTTATGGGTATTGGCTTCAGGGTTTAGAGTTTACGGTGGCCAGGACTTTCGACTTGCCTTTGACATGCCCAGATGTTGCCGATGGGTAGCGATGGCAGTGACAGTAAGAGTGGAGTAGCAGCACTTATCATGGCAAAAGCAGCAATAGAAGAACACACAGCAGCGGTTCTTTTCGCCGACGTATCCTAGAGCCTGGTCCTCGATAAGGGTAGTTTTTCAAGTTAGGGTCCCTGTTCGGGTCCTAAGGGTGCCTGATTGTATGGGGACCTGAAAAAAGGGACCCTACTTTAGAGACCTACCCATAAATGCCCGGTTCCCAGGAGGCGCTGGTGGCGCGGCTGTGGGAACCAAGGCGCCCGAGACACTGCCTGTTGGGATGAGTGCCGTTAACTTAGATAGCCGATAGCCAGTTTGAGAGCTTTTAACTTCTTGGGCTTAGATAGAGGTGCAGTGCACGCACCGCAGCGAGTCGGTCCTGGTGGTCGCCTCGTGGCAACAGTGCCGGGTGCCCCAGTGCAGGGTTGAGGGTTTAGGGTTCCCCATAAAGCATAATAGAGGGGCGGTTTAGGCTTGAGGGCTTGAAAGTTTCTGCAGAATTTCTCTGGTGTTTTTGGTTTAAGGGTAGTCTAATTCCCCCTAGGGGTTCCCTTGTGTAAGTAGCCCACCTCCAAGCCAGAGGGTTTCCTTAGGCCTATATTGCCTTCCGTCATGCAGGATGTTCGTGATAGTCAGAAGGCCGATGCTGACACTGATACAAACCCGTCTAGGCAATCTAGGCGATTAGGTAGATCCTAAGCCTAAACCTAAAACCGTTAAAACTCAAACTCCACTCAAACACAACAAACTAGCTACACCCAGTTTTGATTCCCCTAAACCCTAAACAGTTTTTTGTGCTGTGAGAGCAGGTTGGGAATCTCCGGGTGGCAGGCACCTTCCGCTGCAAGGGCATCGGGCTTTACTTAGAGGGTTTTAGGATTTAGGGTGTTTATGATTCTTTGTGTTTAGGGTTTGGGGTTTCGGGTTGGTGCTTTTTAGGGGTTTACTGGGGTTCAGGGTTTAGGGTTTAGGCTGAGGGCTCTTTAAGGGTTTAAGGGTTTAGGGTTTAAGTTAAGGTGGAGGTTCAGGAGGCTGAAACTTAAGAAGTAGGATTCTGCAGGTTCCGTCACGGGCGGTTTAGGGTTTAGGGTTTAGGGTAGATCAAGTAGGTTCGAGGAGGGCTCAGCGGGTTTACTGCGCCAAGGTCCTGGGCATTTTCTGTGGAAAATGCAGACATTCGGGTCTCCATGTCTATAGCTCCCTCATAGGTCCCAAACCCTACAAACCCTAAAACCAAAGCCCCAAAGCCCCAAAGCCCCAAACCCAAACCCCTAAGCCCCAAACCCTCAACCCCAAACCCTCCCAAACCTAAACCTTAAGCCCCAAACCCTAAACCCAAGAACCCTCCCAAACCCTAAACCCCAAGCCTCAAACCCTAAACCCTAAACCCAAGAACCCTTACACAACCTTTGTAGTGTTGCTGGCCCTCGGAGCTCTTGGCTCAACTTGCTCAAGTAAGGCTTCGGGATCTTGGACCTTGTCCTTCGGGTCTAGGATTTAGGGTGTAAGGTTTAGGATTATGGGCCCCCAAACCCTATTCTAATTCTTAAGGCCACTATATTATCCCCTTCTAGTCCCAAAAATATGGCACCGTGTCCTTCTTCTATGAATTAGGGCCTGCTATGTTCGGGATACCACACAGCTAGGCCCGTTTGCAAAGTTGTATACATGAGATTCGGGGCCTAAATAAGTAGAAACAGTATTCCCTAGGGGCTATACTCTGCGGGAGCCCCAAAAGCCTAAACCCTAAACCTCAAACCCAAAACCCTAAACCCTAAAGCCCCTGCATTAGTGGGCTGTCTCATTGCCCACGACCCCGTGGCGGCCTCGGGGACTTTCTCAGAGCATGGGCGTGAACTTGGCCTTCAACCCTCAACCACCCAAGATCGCCTTAGGGAGTTTAGGGTTTAGGGTTTAGGTTTCAGGGTTTAGAGTTTAGGGTTTAGGGGTTTAAGGTTCAGTGTTCAGGGGTTTAGGGTTTCCAAGTAGATTTCCGGAGATGTTCTTCCGGGGGATGGTTGCTTTCCGGACAAGTCACCCCACTCAATCAAAAGTTGAATCGTATTTCGTAGTTATTGTTTTAGAATATGGATATGAATGCCGTGATACTCGATATTAGCAGCCCTGGCTTAGACTGATACTGCAGGGGGGGCAGTACCCAACACCTCAACGTCATGCCGTGTTTAGGGCTCAGGGAGTAGCCATCCATCCATCCATCCATCCGTCCATCCATCCATCCATCCATCCGTCCATCCATCCATCCATCCATCCATCCATCCATCCATCCATCCATCCATCCATCCATCCGTGCAAAATGCATACCTACCTACCTA
>CAJNDV010032101.1:1252-12147 GCA_905221635.1 Symbiodinium sp. CCMP2456 | reverse complement strand
CTACACCCTAAACCCTAAAACCCTTCCACAGGGGAGGCTGTTCCCGCTCCCCAAACCGGTGGGCCGAATCAAACCTTACCCATACCCCGGATCCTAAAGCGAAAGGCCCCGAATGCTAGACTCTCAACCTGAAGCCTCTATATAGGTTTAGGGTTTAGGGTTGAGGGTTTAGGGTTTAGGGTTTAGGGTTTAGGGTTTAGGGTTTAGGGTTTAGGATAGCTTTATAAACCCTTCAAACGAGACCCTAAACCCTAAACCCTGTAAAGCCCTAAAACCTGACCTCGCGAACAAGTTTGACCTGGCCAGGCGTACACGGAGTTTCCGTCGCTGGAAGAGAGAATTAGCTGAATCTCGGCGGAAAAGGATTTAGGGGCTAGGGTTTAACCCAAACCCTAGCTAGGCCGTAAACCGAACTCTAAAGGTTTAGTTAGGGTTTAGGTGATCTGAGTTTCAGATTTAGGGTTTAGGGCTTTCGACAGGAGGGGGTTTTGGGTTTAGGGTCCCCACCAATCTTAAGGGGTGTGGTTATTTAGGACTTTCTGTAACAAGGACTTGACTGTTCGGGGCCTATGTAGGGCTTCGTGAATGTTCCTGATGTCACATCTGAAGAAACCAGAAAAATTACTCAGCGCTATTGCACATCAGTGTACAATATCGAAGCATGTCAAGCGTGTCAGCAAAGAACCGTGTAGTGTATAGAATCCTGTTTGCTGGAGTGTGCCACAGCACCAAAGCGGGCTGTAGTATGCTACAGTATATTCGTGCATTGGGCCCCATACGCTAAACCGCACCCAGCAGCACATCGAGAACGCGACTTGGCCTCTGCCTTCATGTTGTTCATCAAAGACACCTAATGTAGGGGCCTTAATGACTAGATAGGGGTTTCGCCATAATGACTCTCAGGAGCCCCCAAAATAGTATAGGTAACCTACTAAGGCCCCTATATCAACCATCACGGCAAAGAGTCTAAGCCTAGCTTTGAACGCGCAAAGGTATCAAGAGACAGATGCCCTTAAGTACCCGAACCCAAACACCTGAAGACTTGATGCATAAGTCTTGCATTCCCTATGCAGGAAAGCCTCGCACCTAGAAGCCTAAATCACTCACAAAGTAACCTGGTAGCAGAGTAGGTAGCCTTTAACATTTTTGGGGGTACTATAACTTACAAACTTTTTTTGTCACTCAAAGGCTAACCGCTAACCCGTAGTTCCGCTAGGGTATTGGACAACTCAGGTAAAAGTTAACAAGCAAGAACAGGATCCCGAAGAAGCCCCCTCAACCCCAAAACCCTGAACCCTAAACCCTGAACCCTGAACCCTGAACCCAAAGAAATAGAATCTAAAGAACCCCGAATCCAAGCTCCTAAAGCCTAAACCCCAACGCCTCCACCTTAAACCCTAAACCCCCCCAAAGACCCAGAATGCAAAGAAGCCCAAAAGTTAACCCTCCATCCCAAACTCTAAACCCCCAAACCCCCCAAAACGACCCAGAATCCAAGGAAGCCCCAAGCCAATAAGCCCAAACCCCAACCCCTAAACATTAAACCCAAAACACCAACCGGGTTTAGGGTTTAGGGTTTAGGGGGTTCAGAACCCAAAAAATCAAATACCGTCAAGACCTAGAACCCTAAATCCTTAAATCCAAAAGAAGGCCGCGGCGCTAGCGAAGCCTTGGCCTTGAAGCCGCAGCAGCCGGCACCTCAGACAATTCGACTGACTTGAGGTTTTAAGGTTCCTTTTGGGGGTTTAGGGTTTAGGGTTCCTTCTTCGGGTTTAAAATTCATGGTTTAAGGTTTGGGGTTCCTTTATGGGTTCTAGGTTTCCTTTCAGGGCTTAATCTGTAGTTTAGGGGTCCTTGTAAAATAAACAGTGTCAAGAGTTTAGGGTTCTTTGGTTTAAGGTTACATTGCAGGGTTTCGGAGTTTTTAAAGGTCAGTTTTCATAAGATGTACAAGGTAGGGCGTCAAAAGTTTTTGAAGGGCTTAGAAGCGCTTTTATGGGCCGTTGCAGAGTCTTACAAGGGCCTTATAGAATTTTATCGGGTTTCGTGCCTAACGGATCAGAGGACGTATTGTTCAGTGGTTCAAAATTTGGGTTAGGCCTCCACACAACAACTTGTGTACATTGTTCGTTTGCTAAGCTGTACCTAAGACTAAGAGTATGAGCATGCTAACGTGGGCTATGCATGGTTATCCTTACCTGCACTACACACACACACACCCTAAAACCATGACCCTACTTCTATCCTACTTACTAGTCCGCGATCCTCTAATTGGTGCTTGAGAGGGGTTTGTTTAAGGGCTTTATGGGTTTCATGGGCTAGTGCCTCCTATGACAGTATGTTGAAGAGTCCAGACTAAAGTGACCCGAGCAGGCGAAAAGCGTTAGGCCCAGTATGAAGGGTTTACGGTGTGCAACCTAGTAGAACCTTTCATGACCCCCTTGTAAGCTGCAAGCTCCGTATACCTGAGGTTGACATGCTCTTGCAAGCTCTGGAACTGTAAACGAACCTAACAGTCTCCAACCATAAAAAGCATCGGTTGGCTCAGCAAAACGACCTTAAACGCCATTCAAATCGCGGTTCACAACCTATAGTCCCTATAACTCTTACCCTACAACCACAGAACCTAGAAGCCTAGACCCGAAACCCTAACCCCTAGAACCCTATACCTCAGAACCCTAAACCCTAAACCCGAAACTCTAGCACCCCAAACCCTAAACCCTAAACTCTAAACCCTAGAACCCTAAACCCTAGATTCTAGGGTTTCGAGTTTAGGGTTTAGGGTTTACGGCTTTAGGGTTTTAGGGTTTAAGGCTTTTGGTTCAGGTTTAGGGTTTCGGGTTCAGGGTTTTAGGGTTTTAGGGTTTAGGGGTTACCCTACAACCCCAGTACTCCTCGAGAAGCCCATATTGGGGTTTAGGGTTTAGGGTTTAGGGTTTAGGGTTTAGGGTTTAGGGTTTAGGGTTTAGGGTTTAGGGAACCCTAAACCGTCCAGCGAGGTTCAGCTTTCCGGTGGTTCGCAGGGACGCCCACCTGCAAAAGCTCCACCCACATCACGGCGGCTCGGACGTCCTTTGGGTTTAGCGGCTTTAGTGATTAAGGTTTGCTATTTAGGGTTAGGGTTTAGGGTTTAGGGTTCAGGGTTTAGGGTTTAGGGTTTAGGGTTTAGGGTTTAGGGTTTAGGGGTTTAAGGTTAGGGTTTAGGTTAAGTTTATTGGGCTTCGGTGTTTCTTTGAGGTTGATGAAGGGGGTTTTCTTTGGGTTGATTGTGGGTTCCTGGGGTTTCTTCAAGGATTCCTTGAAAGAGGCCCTCTCAGGGTTCCTGCAAGGGTTTCAGGGAGGAGGGTCCGGGGAGGTTTAGGGTTTAGTGTTTGGGGATCCCTGAAGTACTAATTAGTGAAAGTTCGGCAGTGAACGCGCAGACCTTTACCGTTGTATAGGACATGCCGACAGCGAAATGTGGGCCATGAGCTCTGCGCTACAACCTGTACGCGAGCAGCGCTGCATCGCAGGGCTAGACAGGAAATCCGCACGAAATCGCACAACCCCAAAGCTAAAACCCTAAACCCGGAATCCCAACTCCTACAACAATTTTCTGCAGGCATCCTCCTTGGCGCTGTCACGCGTCAGGCCTTGGAGGAGGTTCGGCGACAGCTGGAGGCCTACCGTCGCGTCGCGCAAGTATGTTGTACTCAATATCGGGGCCTGAAGAATTCGCGGTATTGTTCCCTTCTAGTCATTCTAGCCCGCAAGATAATTACAGCCTAAACCCAAAACCCAAAACCCTATAAACCCTAAACCCTAAACCTCTACTCTAATTCTTAAGGGCCCCTGGGCCCTGAGCCTTGAATATGAGATCTCAAAGTTGCCCTAGCAACGGTTTAGGGTTTTGGGTTTTGGGTTTTGGGTTTAGGGGTTTAGGGTTTAGGTTTTAGGAGTGTATTGTTTAAGCTTAGGGTTTAGGGTTTAGGGGCCCGAATTGTTTTGTTGGTGGAAAGCACGGGCCGCGTGTGAGAAGTAGGGGCCGTGGACCCTCAACCTCAGACCCTAACTCCTAAAGAAGCCCTTGAGGCCCGAAGCCGTAACGTTTGCTTGTTAATGGCCCTGGAAAGCATCTCTCAGTGCTGTGGGGCTTGTTCTGTTATGACCTCTGGGCGCGGCTATTTTTGTGTCCGTCAGCATCATTCCAGAGTCGTTGCATCTTCAACTCCAGCCACTGCCAGCACGAAGGTAAGTACGGGATTCCGTGACGTGAGTCAGCCGAGAAGCTGCTATGCTAATTTCTGGATAATTTTTGCCAAGTGTAAGGGAGTTGGAAGGCCAGAAGGCCCGCTTTACAGCTGTGATGAGGACATGGAAATTCATATACTATAGGGGCCTAAATAATCACCAAATACTATATAGAAACCCTTCTAGAACCCTTTAAAGGAACCCTATAGACCCCGGTTGAGGGTTTAGGAACCGTAGCCGACAATTCTGTAGGTTCTTAATGTAAACCCCAATATGGAATTTATTGGGACCCTGAAAAAATTAGGTTTTGGTAGGCTAAGGTAGGGCTTGGAGCGTTTAGGGGTTCAGTGGTAGGTAGCTAATTTTGGTGGTGGTGTAGCAGAGAAATCCACGTCACAAGTTCAGCTGATCTGAGCACCCGAACTCCCTAACTCCCTAACTCCCTAAACCCTAAACCCTAAAGCCCGAAGCACCTAAAACCTGAACCTTAAAACCTAAACCCTCAAAACCCTAAAGACCGTAAAACCAAAAAAAACCTAAACACCCTAAAAACCCTAAAAACAAAACAAACCCTAAAAGCCTAAAAACCAAGCCCTCTAAGCAGGAAAAGCAGATCGATGAGGAGGCCCCGAAGAGCTAGGGGTTTAGGGTTTTCAGGGTTTAGGGTTTAGGTTCTAGGGTTCTTGGGTTTAGGGTTTAGGGTTCTAGGGTTCTAAGGTTCTTGGGTTTAGGGTTCTACTAGGTTTTCAGGGCCCCAGAACTACAACCCAGTCTAGGGTTCAGGGTTCTACGGTTCTAGGGTTTAGGGTTTGGGGTTCTGCGGTTCTTGGGTTTAGGGTCTACTTTACTGTAGGGTTTAGGGTTCAGGGTTCTAGGGATCAGGCTTTTTGTTCTAGGGTCTGGGGGTTCTAGGGTCTAGGGGTTCCAGGGTTCTAGGGTTTAGGGTTTTTGGGTTCTACGGTTCTAGGGCTCTACGGTTCTTGGGTTTAGGGTTCTAGGGTTCAGGGTTTTTGGTTCTAGGGTTTAGGGTTTTTGGTTCTAGGGTTTAGGGTTTTTGGTTCTAGGGTTGGTTTAGGGTTCTACTAGGTGGCACTTTGGGAAGCCTTAAAGTTTCCTCTATGGTTCCTATACAGGTACCTATTCATAAATACCTTTCAGGGTCCCAGAACTACAACCCAGTCTAGGGTTTGGGGTTTTTGGTTATAGGTTTTGGGGTTCTAGGGTTCTAGGGTTTGGGGTTCTGGGAGTTTTAGGTTTAGGGTTTAGGGTTTTAGGGGTTGAAATTCACGGTGTGTTACTTCATTCGGGTACAGGTTGCTCGTTGTTAGGACATTGCGGTGTGGATATATGAATGGCTTTTGCCGATATCTTGGAGCCCTAAACTCAGAGTAAACTTAACCCTAGAACCCTAATAGCCTAAACCCGAAGCCGTATACCTAAACCCCAAACCTAAACACCAGTTTCAAGGAGTCATCCGCCTGCCTCACTCTGCCAGGTGGACCTGATGCAGATGCGCTGGCCAGGACAGGGTGAGGGGTTTAGGGCTTAGGGGTTTCGGGGTTTAGGATTTAGGGTTTAGAGGTTCAGGGTGTAGGGCTTTGGGGTTTAGGGGCTTAGGGGCTTTGGGTTTAGGGTTTAGGGGATCAGGGCTTGGAGCGTATAGCCGGAGTAGTCACTGTAGATCCGGACAGGCTTTGGCCGCCTCAAGCCCTTTACTACAACTACTTCAATTCGTCCCCTGTTCCGAACTATGCCACGTAGGGCCAACAACCGAGGTGTTTTGGGGACGAGGAGTGCGGCACCTGCGGACATGAGCAGACAACACAAGACGTCTTTCCAGATTGCAACTAAAGCTTTGGTTTGTTGACGGTTTGCGTCTAAAACCACGAGACAAGATTGGGAACGAGATCCGCTCAACAGGTAGCTCTTTCGCAACCACGAATGCCCGCCAAAATCGCAGAAAATCCGAAACCTAAGCCCTCAACCCTGAACGGAGGAGATAATCATCTCCTTGCCGATCCCGTTCCGCTGTCGGTGGACCCGCTGGCCACCGCACAGGAGCTCTACGTGATGCTGAAGGCCAGGTGCCGGATTTCCAAGATCTCCCAAAATCCAAAGCCTCCAACATAAAGGTCAAAGGGTGTAGGCTCTAGGGTTACCGGGGGGGTTTAGGGTTTAGGGTTTAGGGCTTGGGGTATAACGGTTCACCTAGACCCCCCAACTACCCTTTATTGTAGCCCGTTTCCACCTCTTGATGAGAAAGGTTAGAGCCCTTTAAAGGGAACTTGGGGGGTCCTGGGAGGGTTTAGTGTTTAGGGTTTGGGGTAAAGTTCGGCTACATTATAAGGCGTTAAGAATAATTTGTAGTACTGTACCCTGAAAGGATTTTGTAGGACTTTACATGGGTTTGGGAGTGATTATGAATAGTATCCCGCGTGCAGTCCCCCTAACTATAGGACAACAGGACCCAAAGGCCTATTGTCATTCTGAAGATACGTATATTCGTTTGAGCTTGATCCGTGCCACAGAGATGGTAGCTCTCGACGTTGGGGTTTGGAAACATGCGGCTTCCTGTGGACCGTTTGATTGGTGAACTCCTCCTACAAAAGCAGGTTTGTAAGAGGGTTTCCTGATCTTACGGCCCTTCAGGAAGCCGTGTTTATTAGTCAGGGGGTCTAGATCCTAAGGATGATGAGAACGGTTTAGGGTTTAGGATCTAGGGTTTGGGATTTAGGGTTTAGGGTCTACTGTAGGGTTTAGGATTTAGGGTTTAGGACTTCGGGTTAGGACGGTGTGTGCTATAAGAGAATCACAAAGACGGAAGCTTAAATAATATAGGAGGGTGAGCACTGATCAATACTATCTTGGGGGCTCCTTGTTGTAGTCATACTGTAAAGGAGCCCGAAAACCGTTTCTAATCATTAAGGCCTCTACATTATGTAGGTTTTTGAAGCGTGAGACGCGGCTGTGCCCCTGAGTTTGCGCCTTACGTCACAATGAAGCTGGGAGACAAAGCTTGGCAACTAACACAGAAGCCAAAGTACATCTAGGGTTTTATACCATCATCTGCCCCAGAACAATGTTGTAATTGTTTAGGCCCCGGATTCTACAAAATTATAGAGGCACTGTGGAACCGACGTAAAGGAGCCTTGCAATCCACATGGGATCCTGATGTTTATGTGGCTCTTTTTGCTGTGGACTTTCCAATAGCGTTCTACCATGCGGCTGCCAGGTCATGAAGAAGGACTCGATATCACGGCTGAGTTTCAGCGTCTGGTGCTCAAGTTGTAATATAGGGGCCTAAATAATTACCTACACAAGTTGGGGCTCATTATTATTATCGTATGGTATACCCCGAAACCCTACTCTAGTTATTAAGGCCCTTGCACTACTGAGATATTGGGCGCTGCAGGTGTCGTCTACGACGTTGACATCTAGAGCATGCGGGCTTGCAGGATCTTCAAGGATAGCCTCAAACTCTGAACAATCACATACAGTACGGTTGATGATGATGATGATGCTGATGATGATGATGATGATGATGACATATATATATATATAATATATATATATATATATATATGTATTACCTGCATTACCCATAATCAGGAATATACCATATTTCCCATAGCTGAGGGTCCTTCAGGTAATGCAGGATGTATACCATCAACAGCATATCGGGCCCTTTACAGTCATTACGCCGGCATCCTGTGAAGCGGCACAGAAGCTGCTCTTATTTGCGGGCCGTCGTGCAAAGGTGTTCAGGAGCCAATGACATGATGGCGAGATTTTGCCTGTCACAACCCTAAACCCTAAGCTTTAAACCCTAAACCCTTAAACCCTAAACCCTAAACTCCAAACCCTCAACCCCTTAAGCCCTAAACCCTTAAGCCCCAAGTCCCTATACTGGATTTTGAAATATCATCATCCCGCAGCCTGTCGCAGTTCCCAAAAACCAGACCGAGTTGGACCTCGAACTCTAACCCTAAATCCTAAGCCCTAAACCATGGCGAAAAGAGTAGTCAAGAAACATCAGTAATCTTCTGAGTATGAACGTCTCCCTAAACCCTAGAGGGTTTTGGCTCGCGTGGTCGTATTCTCATCATCGCCGCGCGTCGGTTTGAAGGTTGGTGGAAAATGTGAGCCCTGATCCCTCAACGACTCGTCAGGGTTTAGGGGCTGGGTTTTAGGGTTTTGGGTTTTGGGTTTAGGGTTTAGGGTTAAGGTTTCGGGTTTAGGTGCTGGCAAGGGCAAGCCACGTTGGATAGTAGCAGCATAGGAGATACTGCCGCAGGACTGCGCCTATGTCACCGGGCATGGCGTCCTGCTTGGGCGTATCAGCTTGCAGGCCTTCAGGGTTCAGGGTTTAGGGTTTAGGGTTTAGGGTTCAGGGTTTAGGGTTTAGGTGCTACCTTAAACTACCACAACCTACTTTTGGATGTTCTTACCAAATACCCCAATACTGAATTCATAAGGACCCTACAGCAAAGTAGGTTTTGGCAGTTCACGGTAGGGCTTACGGTCTCGCGTTTAGGGTCACCAGCTGGCAGGATCGGGTTTGTAGGTTTGTAAGGTTTAGGGTGGAGGGTTTAGGGTTTAGCGTTCACACAGTCCCGTTTCGGCCGAAAAGGTTGGACCCCGTCATCTTAGAAACACCGCTTGGGTTATTTTCTCTGCGAGTTCTGCTGGGTCCAACTTACTTCCGTATAGAGGTCTCTCTGATTGATTAGTATGATTTCTACGTAGTCTGCTTGAAATTCGAACAACGTCTACACAACACCTTATTCTAGTTATTCGGGCCCTATATTACGCGTGAACTTCGAGAGGCATGAGGCTTATTTGCTTCCGGTAGAGGCGGGGGTGTTCGTCCTTTAGTGGCGCAAGAGCCGAAGAGGTTTACATACGTATGAATTGGGAGTTTAGGGGTTTAGGGTTCAGTCTCAGCTGTCAAGACTCGGACCCATCAGTTCTATATCCTTATCCGCAACCCAAAATCAGAACCCTAAACCCTAAACCCTAAACCCTAAACCCTAAACCCTAAACCCTAAACCCTAAACCCTAAGCCCGACGGAAGCTTCAAAGTATCCCTATACGAACTCTAAGCCCTGAAGCCTGACACCTAGACTCTAGACCCTGAACCCATCCAAGCCCGAAATCCATGTAGAACCCAGGATCGCTTTGTACTTTCAGGGAAGGTGTGGGTTTAGGGTTTAGGGTTTAGGGTAAGGGATTTCGGAGTCTCGGCAGTGCTGATGATGTAGGAACCGAATCTCGTCACCCCTAACCCATCTAAAGCCTGAGCCACGGTTTACAGTAGGGCTTAGTGTTCAAGGTTGGGGCTAAATCAGAAATCCTTAGCGTAGACCCCCTAATATAGAAGCCTAAATAATTAATTACCTATACTATTTTGGGGGTTCCTTATAATAAGTATAGTGCAAAGGGCTCCAAAACCCTATTCTAATTATTAGGGCCCCTCCATTACGCTTAGAGCCTCTGAACCCCAAACCCAGAATCTCATTCTCCTGCACCCGAGCCGGGTCAAACCGCAATTCCAAAACAAGAGTCCTACATTCAACACCCTAGTATAGGGGCCTCAATGATTAGAGCAGGGTTTTGGGGCCCATTATGCTACAATTAGAATAAGAACCCCCCCCCAAAATGCTACTGGTAATTATGTAGGCCCCTATATTACACCTCATAAGCCCCAAAGCCAAAACCCCAACAAAAGGTCAGGGTTTAGAGCAGTTTGGGAATTTAGGGTTGGTTTAGGGTTTAGGGTTTAGGGATTTAGGGTTCAGGGTTTAGGGCTAGCGTGTCTCTCCTGATAGGTTAAAAGTCAGCGATTGAAACCATTGCAGGAGCTGCTTGGAAAGGGGCTGCCCATCACGAAAGGCCCGCAGGGAAATGTTCTATTTCCAGGGTTTGGGTTTAAGGGCTTTTGCCGCTTTACGGTTTAGGGTTTAGGGGCTTTTGTGGGCTTTAGGGTTTAGGATTTTCGGGGCTTTTGTGGTCTTTAGGGTTTAGGGTCTAGGGGCTTCTGCACAGGTTAAGACAGATTAGGGTTAGTAGGGTCGATTTTTGTGCCTATATGGTAACTTTAAATGCCCTCACCCATAGTCGTATACTCTCCCAAATATTAACCTGCATAACTTCTATCCCAAACCCAAGTATCTAATTCTTTGTTCCTTTGGACCATTGGTGTTTTTCTGGATCCTTAAAACCCCTTTAAAACCCTACAAATCCCTTCCCGAACCCTTACAGAACCACGAATTCTTGGTTCCTTTGGAGCATTAGGGGTGATAGCAAGGATCTCGGTTTGAGGCGCAGGGCTGTGAGGCTCTGAGAATTTAGGGTTTAAGGTTTAGGGTTTAAGGTTTAAGTTTAGAGTTTAGGGTTTAGGGTTTAAGGTTTAGGGTTTAAGGTTTAGGGTTTAAGGTTTAGGGTTGAATTTTTCAGGTTTAAGGTTTAGGGTTTAAGGTTTAAGTTTAGAGTTTAGGGTTTAGGGTTTAGGGTTTAGGGTTTAGGGTTCACGGTTTGGGGTTTAAGGTTTAGGGTTGAATTTTTAGGGTTTAGGGTTCAATTTTTAGGGTTTAGGGTTTCAGCTCTGGGGAGCTTGCGGCTGCAACCTCTAAGATGCTGAGGGTCTAGGGTTCAGGGTTTATAAG